>OVAX01000575.1:0-73972 GCA_900406405.1 Lepidium africanum
TATTATTATTATTATTATTATTATTATTATTATTATTATTATTATTATTATTATTATTATCCCAACAACACATTCGTATTATTTGTTTTGCTCACGTGCCTCGTTTGCTCCGTTACGTTTTTTGTTTTACCAAAATCTTAAGAATCTTTTTTTTTTGTCGACTTAAGAATCTTATCTTCTCCATCATAAACTGAACTTTTGTGTATCTGATTCTCATATATAGTAACTAGCTAGTGAGAAAACTATTAGTACAAAAAGAATTATGGATTTGAAACCAAAAAAATTTATAGTACTTTTTTTTATAGCCCGCCAAAATTTATAATTTAATGGTCTATACTAACTTTCAATATACACATGAAAAATCAATTGCTAATGAATAAAACTTCAAGCGGAAACTGACTATAAAGAATGGTCTATGGCTCAAAATGAACTCAAGGAATTTAAAACTCCTTTTGTAGTTCATACCGCTTTTAAGAAGGTCTCCTTGGCTTTCCCATCCACAACTAATCAAAGCTTCACAAGCTACAAAATGCTTCGTGGACGCTTCCTGGAAAAACACGGATCTTAAAACAGGTTTAGGTTGGTTATGTTTTCTAGATTCAGTGGAAGGAATTCGTATGGGGGCTCGGAGTGTTCATCAAAGTCTTTCTACCTTACATTCAGATATCGAAACTATTCTATGGACGATGGAATCCCTCATGACACTAAATATAACAGAAGTGGAGATATCGACAAACTGTGAAACGGTTTTGAAGATCTTCAATCGTCTAGAGGAATGGCCGGCCTTTCTTCCATATCAAGAGGAGTTTGCACGACTAAGCTCTTTATTTCTTTTTCTCTCAATCTCTGTTATTTCCAGAACTTTGAATCATAAATCTGATGCTCTCGTCCGTCATGTTAGAGAGACAGCTTATGATTTATGATGTAATCTTACCCTGTTTTGGTTTTCATTTTATAATATGCCGTTGACAAAATGACTAAAACTAACTTTTAATTATATTTTACTCTCTTTAGATTTATCGCCCTTAAAGAATCTAATAATCTTTGACAATGCAATATAAATAATCTTTACGAAAAAAAGAGTCTAATGTTGATTTGGTTCCTAATAATAATAAAGAAAAAATATGGATTTAATACTAGAGAAAAATTGTAATATATTTTTAGTTGTTGATAAAATTTTTTTTTAACGATATATTACTTAATTTTCATTTCTCGCGCTAAAAACATCTAATTTTTATTGTTTAGGAATGCTGTTCTTAGGGATTTTCGATAAAGAATAATTTAATTATTCTATTTTGTATGTCTATCTAGCCAGACCAAAGATGTTACGTTCAATGATGTCTAGCCAATTTCCCGTATTGTAAAAAGATATATGTATTGGGGTCAAATATTACCCATTGTCATCTATATGGCTCATTAATCTAGCCAAGAAATGAGTTATTCATGATACCCTTAAAACAGTAAGTGTCCCTTCATTTAACCATTTTCACTTTGGTTCAAATCTTATACATGAAAACTCTATATTATGTACTTTTACTTTTGGTTATACATCTGTCTTGCACAAAATATGTATATATGCAAACTATAAATTGTTTTTTATTCAGTTTCTTATATTGAGGTGTAGTTGCGCTTTGACATCGTTCTGAAGCATCCACAATTAATATATCTCAGAGTATGACAAAAAAAATGCTTCACTCATTCTCGCTTCAATAGAAATCTTATATATAAACAAACATTCAGATAAACAAAAACCAAAAGTGGAATGAGGGAAAGATTTATAAACTAATATGTCAGTAAATGGGAATGAAGAGAAGATGGAAAGACATAAAATGAGAGTCTATGGAGAAGTAAAGGGAATGTTGTTATGATGGAGAGGGTCTGATCCAGTCGGAACTTGTCTTTCTTCAACCTCATTACCTTTTCCTCCATATATCTCATTTTCCTGTGTTCCCAACAAACAATAAATTACTCATCTTGCGAATCAAAAAACGAACATATCACAATGCATAGCTAAAAAACAAAAAAAGTTCATCTTTTTGGGTGAAACAACTTGAAATACAAAGAGTTTTTGATTACCTTCTTCATGGATTTCTTATCTTCTTCAGTTGCTTCTAACAAAAAGAAGGCTTCAGACAAAAGACAGAAGAGACGAGTCATATACACACACATGTAATTAAGGATGGAGAAACGACGAAAGATGTTGTAATGAGAAGAGTGACTTACATTTTGTAGAAGAAGAAGAAGAGTGAGCAAGTTGGGCCGAAAGAAGAAGGAAGATAATGATGATTAAAACGCTTCCTTTGTATTTCATCATCGCCGCCATTTCAAAAACCTCTGTTTGAGGGGGAGGAGTGGGGTTAAGAGTGATGACGATAGGTGTCGTCTTAATATGGATAAACTTCCGTTTTTACCCTCGTTTTTACAGCTTCTATGCCCAAATCCGTCATTTTCCTTTTTGTAGGAGTATGGTGTACGGACACATTTTCTGATTTCAGCGTTTACAGGCTGGAACGAGCCAGACAAATTTTATCATTCTCGTACATATGTCGTGGTCTCACCGATTGCCGCCACGTTTCCTACTTTTTTGAGGCTCTTTTCATTATGGGATTTTGTCACGGCCCATTAACGAAATATCAATGCTAGGGCGTCGCTGTATCTTGTAATTCAAGTAAAGATGGTTTCTGTCTATGATAAGATCACGTCTAATTTAATTAACAAATGCTACAATGTTTTTTAACCGATTTGTTGAAAACTGGATTACAGTAATATAAGACTAGTCAATTCATAAGATTCGCTACTTGTACCAACATGAAGATTACATATAACAACAGAAAAAGAAGAGATGATGAGATCACTCCTTGTTTCGAGAAGAGCGATCCTTCCTGTGTCCTCCAAGGATTCGAGAGATCTGAAGACCTCTACTGAAAGCTTGATTGAAAAGCATACGAGTTTGGAACTCTGACACAAATGGAAACCAAGCCAAGAATGCAACTGGAGTAAACAGCAACAGTCCCATTACTATCTCGTAACCACGAGCCAGAGTCCTCACTGATCCCCAGAATCCAGCTCTATGAACCATCGGCTTACACGCTTGCGCAATCTGCAAACACACATTCTTCTCTTGTTTTTATCCGCACTCAACATTTTACTACAGTTAAGATGTTAAGAAAAAGCTACTTACCAAGAGCATCCCCCAACCAGTAGGCATAAAGGCAAGTACACACACAATGATGTCTTGTATCGTCATGTGAGCCAGTGTGATCAATATCACTATAATTGCGATAAATGTCATGAATATTAGCCCCTTTATCAACCTGAACATCAGCTGAAAACTCGCGCTGAATTTACGCCTTCCAACTGAAACAGTCTGAGACAAACAAACAACAACAAAAAACTACGATTAATGACCATGATGTCCAAAAATATTTAACGAGGGATTGGTATGTATATCAACTAAAATCACCTTCATCACAAACAATATCAAGAAAATCACCAGCCATGATACTCCATAAACCTGAGTTACAAAAGGGCAGATTTAATAATTTGATAAGAAAACACCAAGATTAAGAGATGATAGAATTGTTTATTACCAGAAAGTTTGTCGTCTTCTCTGTAATCGTGAGATGATAAACAAGCCCGAACTGATAGATAAAGAACCGCAGGGCTAACAAGATCTCAACAACTATACCACGCTTTCCAGAATATCTGAGATGGTCTTGCTCTTCCTCCCACCATGATTCCCAACTTTTTTCTGCCGGGACACCAATACCTCCAATGTTGTTCATCCATTTATTCCAGTCAGTCCAATCGTCAACAATTTTTTGCCACTCAAAACCAGAAGGATTGAAGAGGAAGGGAGCAAAAAGCCAAGTCCCGACCATAAACCACATAGATATGGTGATCAAAAGATAGGCAAGTACGCCTCTATAAGCACTGCCGAAAATTTGATACACAACGAGTAGCAACATCATCTCAAGCCCCTTCACAAAATGGCTCCTGGAATAGAGTCTGTAGTTATCAGCAAATTTGGCATGAAAGACAACAAACCCTCGGCCTGTGGACCTGTATTTAGCACCACCATGAAGTAAGGTCCTTCCATAGTAGTGGGTCTTCGTCCCAAGAGAGAACGTAAAGAACACTGGGGCCAATTGAAGCTGCATCAGAACAAATTCACTCAAGGCAGTCCTAAACCCCCTCTCTAATCCAATTTCCATAAGCATAGGTAAAGCCATCAGGAAACCAATCTGAACAAAAGACTGCGAAGCAAGAGCTACTTGCAAAGGTGTATTGTCTCGGATGCCCTTTTGTGTACTTAATCCTTCTTCAAGCCCACTCAAAACAAGATAGAGGCGTCCATAAAGGAAGATATAGACAGTGAGAACAGTAATCTGTAAAAACAGTATAAAATGGTTCAGATCCGAGCTGGTTGTGTGATATTTGGTTCAACTAAAACAGAACGAAATAATACCAGGGTGCTGAAGTAAAAGCCAACAGTGGTGAAGTAACATGACATCATTCTGAAAAAGTCAAAACGGTGTCCAAGCCTGTAAATGTCTCGACTTAGTGTCTGCTCTCCATTACCGTTAGCAATCTTGGCCTCAAACATAGAGATCTGATTTAGACCAACATCTCTTCCTTTACCAACTTGTATGTACTCATGATGGGTTACATTTCCTTCACGTAGTGTAGAATTGAATCCTGCTCAATACCAAACACTAGCAATTCATCAGCAAGGATATCACTTAAAGTCAACTAAAGAAACAGATAGTCCTCTGTAAGAGTAAAATTTACCTGCAAATATATCTTCACTAAGGTTGATTACCTTCGATGCTTTGCTAACACCACCTCTTGTTAGATGAAACAGTCTATCAAACACATCTGGATGACCATAATGGAAACGAACCCTGCAAGAGAACAACACATTGATTTGGAAATGATAACATAGATAATCATGTGTTATCATCACTACAGTGATCTCAGAAAGCACACTTACCTCAAAGGGTTGGCCAATAATCTCTGACCAATCGTAACAAAACTAGTCTCTTGATTCGACATGAACCAAGCAAGGGAAGAAACACTGCAAAGCGCCAACATCAATTGCTCTTAGAGATAACCAAATTTCATCAAGCCAAAGAGAAACAAACCACTAAAATTAACGAAATATGCTAAATACTCACGATCCAGTAAATATATGCTCCCTTAGTCCAAGAATAGATGGATGCCTCACACCATCATGCTTTGTAAGAAATTCTTGAAGCAAATTCCTCATTTTTAATGCTTCCTCCATGTAATTATCCTGAATAAAATGGCACCATAAGAACTTAAATCAAAAAGCACCATGATAACTAGAAGGCTGAGCAAAAAGAACAAGTGCACACCTGATTCATGTCTATAGTCTGTAAACCTTCTCCACGAGAAAAAATTATAGCATGATTTTGGTTTTCTGGCTTTCCCTCTCCAAGGATAGCAGGTCCAGGAAGCCGAATCCTATAGATAACCTAAAAGACAGATGCATTAATATACACATAATACATCTATGTAAGAATCAAGAGAAAAGAAAAAGTAAATCTAACATGAGATTGTACAATAACAGTAAGATGTCTTTATAAAAATAATGTCATAAAAAGTATATTTCCGAGAGGCAGAATGGTAAATGCAGGTGTATGTCTTTAAGTTTCGTTTTAATTATTCTTTGCAGGACATATTCAGCATTGACAATTAGAAAACCACACTAAGAAATTCAGCATCAGCACCACTTTCTGACAATTTAACCATAGAAACTTAATAATTGAGACATGTAAGATTGCTTTTCATTACCTGGTCCAGATTTTGTGCTAGGCTAGAATGATCAGTTGATTTAGGCACCTTTACCAAAACAGAATAATACACTTTCTGATTCCCTTTCTTTGACTTGTCTTTCACAGGTTCTTCGACCTCATCAATATATGCAACACGGAGCGAGGGGTATCTGCCAATTGTAAGCAAAGCCATCAGTGTCAAATAAGTAAAGAAAGACAACAAAATAGGACTATTCTGCATACCTTGTCATAAGCCTCAATATATCCTGAGCACGAGGATCACCGGATCGTTTATGAATACCATATTGTTGACATGATACGACATATGTAAATTTCATGTCAGCAACAGCTTGGCACTGTGCCCACAGTGATCTTTCGCCTCTTGAATTGTTCTCTGAATTTAGTTCTACAGCCTTGTAACCTTCCATCAAATCTGCGGGAAGCAATTATCAGAATAGGTCAGCCTCAACAAAATGTTGTGTGAATTGATTTAAATCCCTTTGGAGTATAATATCAATTAGGAAGAAAACCTTCGTGCATAGCCATGTCAAGGAATGCCTGCAGCTCCAATGCCTTTCGATAGTACATCATTCCTCTTACTGCAAAATATCATATGATTTAACAACAAATATCCATTGTATCAATCTAATCTTTCATTGCAAAGAAAAATAACAAAAAGAGCATACCAGTTCTAGTCAAAGTCTGCCCCCTATATGAAGCCCATAATCGAAGTTCCTCCTCTAATTCATCAGACTCCTTAAGTTCCTCTTCACTCGAGCACTTCACCCGCTCAAGAAAATTGTTCCACTCATCTAGAGATAAAAGGTCAGATTCAATATGTAATTCAAGAAGTTATGCTAAAACATAACAGAATAATAAACAAAATTCACCTGGAAAAATCTTTTGTAGGTAAAAGAGGATCGAAACACCATCTTCATTTGGTGTTTCCAGGTCGCGCAGGGAGAAGAGGACTTCTTCAGTGTAATATGGAGTCAAAACACTATAATAGGGATAGCAAGGAGAAATATAAATGACAAACCAACCCAGCTAGTTAAGTAACGAAAAGCTACAATGCAAACATACTTTATTAGAACTATCATCATATGATACAACAGTCTCAAATCTTAGAACTGTCACAATTTGGGACAGATTCGAGGAAACTATCACCTCCACACAAGATTTTTTAACTAGAACGTAAGACAAAGAATGAACCATTTCAAATAATACATGACGGATAAATTCTAAAGTGCTGTATTTAAATTCATGACCAGAAAAAGGCTTACGAAAATGATAACATGTTGCGAACTTTAGGTGCCATAGGCATGTCCATGAACAAAGAATTTGAGAAGAAAGAGATCCGCCTTCTTGCTTCCAAGTTAGAGGGAACATCCATAGCAGACTCTTTTGTAGTCAGCAAAAGATATATCCGTTTGATCTGCACATACAGGATATATAACTTTAACCACAAAACACATGAAGACTGGACGAATGTAACTTATATATAACCCAGTCCCGCATAACCTTTTCTTTCCAAGCTTCTGTTACTGGTTCAATAGGAAATCTAATGGCACCTGAAGATGCAAACAGCTGATATTGTTGTTCAAGAGGAACCATTCCCCCATGCCAAGTGCCACCATGAGTCGAATCTACCAAACTACAGAGACAACTGGATATATAAGATTTTGATGTTAATATGACAAGACATTTCAGTAGAAATTTGCCAACCTCGATATATTGTAATCTTCCATCATAATGTCTCTTGTTACAACCTCCAGCATGTCTTGGAAGAGAATTACAACGTGATCTCTATCTTCCTCCTTATTATCTAGCTACATGGGATAAGAAATGGAAGATATGAAATGAAATGAATTGGAAAGAGAAAAAATATGAGACTACAGGAAGAACACTTACCAAATACTTGATCAGCTTGACAAAGTGATCATAGAGGCTAGGAAGACAACTCATCCTGTATTCCTGAATCAGATTACCCTCTTCTATATGTTTCTCAACCTCGGCAAATATGATCTCTATCACCCTGAGACATTATGATATGAGTTGGCCACAATAAAGTGTTGTATGTTGCAAACTTAGGTATGTAAGATACAAAGGAAAGTAATCCAACACTATGAATCAACAACTTAACCCAACTTACTCTTTTTCACGGTTTCCCTGGACCACAAATTTTATGATATTCTTGAATGAAGCATAGCACTCACGGACAGCACACTTCATGTAAGTGTCACTTTCAATCCTCTTCTTGAGCTCCCTGTCCTTCCCATTACTGTCTTTTGCCATATCCAATGCTATTGGAATCTACAGCCAAATATCAAAAATCAGAGAATCCTAAAGATTAAATGCTAATGTGTTTATGTAAGAACTGAAAACAAACCTTGCTAGCCAATAAAAAGGGAGGCCACTGTATGAGATCCAAATCACGGTCAGCCCAATATGGAACAAGTAACAGATCCATCTCCCTAATAATAGTTCAAATTTAAAACGATAATGCAAATTGTTAAGTTCCACATAGTTTCTTTCAGCTAGATATGTGACATCTTTTTTTTTTTTTGTCAAACGATATATGACATCTAAAACTAACACAGATACCTATCACTTATAAGATCTTCCTCTCTAAAACTACTGATTATTGTGTTCCACAGCTGTGCAAATCTTGCCGCCTCTTTCTCTTTGTTAACAGGTACCTGAAGTAGATATTCAGTATAAGTTCTAAATGAAATCGTACATGATAGCAGTTCACTCGGTCCAACAAACCTTATCCTCCGTAAAGTTATGAGATAAAGTTGCCCTTAATCCCTTCTTTCTTTGCTGGTTCTTTCCATCAGGAATTAAGCGGTCATTAAAAGCTCCAGGCAATGATTCAAATCGTGATCTAAGCATTCCCAGCGTACGAATCTGTAAAAAATGAAAAATGTAAGTATTTAGGTCATCGATGACAAATTACAAGGGAAACCTATAATACAAAATCCAAATAACTCAGTATCAGTCAGATTATCATACCTCTCCAAGGCGGCGGAATGCACCATAAATACCTCCAAATAATGTGGAAAATATAGCATACCATATTTGACTATCCATGAAATATACCTGCAGCAAGATAGACCCACGATCAAATTTAGCAACAGCACAAAGCAGGAAAAGACATGAGACATGTTCAACATGACCATGCTCACCAGAATGATAGGGGCCCAGAGGGCGATAACGACACCAATATTGTTTTTGGCTGCACAAATAAATTGTGAGAACAAATGAAAATAATAAATTCACTTCAGTAAGTGAAAGTGTATTACCGCGAGGAAAGAACTCATGCCACTGAAAATTAGTCACACGGGATTTCATAACGGCTACTGTTGGAGCAACTAAAGGCTTGATCTGTGAGCAATGCCAATTTATCAAACTCCAACAATGAAGACAAATTGGGTAAAATTAATCTCATATCTATTGTTTACATGTCACATCACTTATTTTACCCTTCTCGTAGTTTGTGGTTAATGTTACCAGACCTAGATACGAGAAACACGTACCTCAATGTAGTAACTGAACGCCAGCTTTGTTGCAATAAGCGAGGCCCAAAACATGGTATATCTACACAAGAAAAAGGTAGAAAGACATAAGTGAAAAGAGGATTCAAGTCTTGCACCAATAACTAAATCCAAATAGTGTTTGTGGCACAAACAGAATCCCTACTTAAAGAGGGAAAATGCGCTCTCATGCATTCCTCTGCCAACATAGAGTCTGGGCTACAAGGTGAAATAAAATATGGTTATATACTATCACATCAGCCATTATAAACATTACGATTCTGATAATTTTCCATTAGTTTCTTATGACAAACACAAACCAAGTGAATGGATGAATACCTGAGACCACCACATCATTAGCATAATAATTCTGTAGTTGGACCTCTCAAGAAATCGACGTAGCAGAGGGAAAAGAAACAGTACACCCGCGAGCATATTAGGCGACAAATAGAAAACGACAGATATTATAAATAGTGAAGGTGAGTGCATGGCATTCCCAAACCAACTCTTGATAGTTCTCGCAAACGCTGGAGGATCTTTCCAGCTATAGGCATAAGTAACAGGCAAAATAATAACCCACGCTGCAGCAGAGAACACCTTCAGGATGTATCTGAGTTTAACGTGTAGTGACATGCTTTGGTGAGCTTTGAAATTAAGGATCACATCAAGAACAGCTGCAGATAAAATAGTTTTAGTAGATGAGCTTGCATCACTCGAGTAAATAATGAAATTGTTGAATAAATAACATAACCCAACCTTGACCAAGCTTCATTATTGCAGCTGTGATAAACACGCTCAGAAGTTTTTGGAGTAAATGACCTTCAAAGACTGAACCTCGCTGTCCGCCATCCCAAGCCATAATAATCATGGCCTTCCAATAACCATCATCAACATCATATTTAGTGAGAATACGCATTTCTTGAATACATCAGCTCCAAAGGAGGGCAATGAAATTAGAAGAAAGTAATACCTGAAGGCAAAGAATGTAGAAACTCCACATTCGATCAAAACTTCTGAAGACATGCCAGAAGGAACGAATCTCGACAAAATTTACTTTCCCCACCCATCTATCCTTCGCAACAGCAGGCTTGCTGTTATCCTGTGATATATGATAACAAAAACAAGAAAGAATACGGCAATAAGTGGTGGTTGTTATCTGATATAGAACATTCAGCAGCAAGAGATTAAAGTTCTTCGCATAAAAAACGACCCTGGAAACTAGTCAGTGTAGGAAATTTCTCCACACCCCCCCCCCCAAAAAAAAAAAAAACAAAAAAAATAAATGTTGATAANAAATAAAAACAAAAGAAATATATGTTGATAAGCACAGCGAAGATGTGTAGTTATTTTGTACCCCATCTTTTCCTGTATTGGGCACAGCAACAGGCAGACAAAAGAAATCAGCATCAGCTCGCATTGGCCAGCCTAATCGGAAACAATCAACTGACCTGCAGTGAATAAAACCATATACAACTTAGCATGAAAAACCACTTATTAAAACCTTTAAGATCATGTGGAAGCAGGTAGATATATTACCAAAAGTATTCATTCAAATCATCGTAGTTCCTCCACTGAGAATGCTTGGACTTCCCTTTTTTGCTTCTTTGAGCCTCCTGTAAATGGTACGATCGCAGAAGTAAAAATGTTAACAATCAAAAAAAAAGGCTGAAAGCAGATTTAAGGACTCAGAGTTTAAGCCATACCATCCCTATCACTTCATAAATAGGAGTCACAACTTTCCTCAAGAATGCATCTTCCTCGCCTCCATAAGCTGGCTTTACATTTTCTCCAGTCATAGGACTAACATTCCCAGCCAGCATACCATAGAGTTCAAATGCCATCTGCAAGACCGTAAAATAGAGAAGGAAGTACAGAAACATCACATTCAGGAATCACATACTAGTAAAAATTCTATGTATAAAAAACAGGCATGTCACCTATCCCCGCATAGTCCTAAAAGTTTACTCTCTATCAACTGCCATTTTGCCATTATAAATTCATCTACACGAGCACATATACACATGTTTAGCCTCAAAACAAGACTCTGATGACTATTTATCATTGTGCTCGCAAGTTGTAGCTAATTAGCAGAAGAATAAACAACAAATGATTAAACTTTCAGGGTTAAAGTGTGACATAAGAATAGTATCATCATTCCCAGACTAGCATAATAAAAAATAGGAATCACGCACAAAGTACAGAAGACTTACATGATGATAAATGTAGCAGAGACACTCTGGCATGAATCTCAAATTTGCTGCTTCACCCCAGATTAATAGATATAGGGCCATATATAATAGCTTGCGCTGTTGCAGTTCCTGCTGTATAGTTGGCAACCTACAAGTAGATCATACATTGAAAAAGATTCTCGACCTCAGAGTTTGCATAAACATTCCGCCACAAAAATAAATTTAAAATTCGTTCTCATGAAGAATATAAAGAGACGCTCCGTCACTTCCCAATGCAATATTTCATTCGAATCAATTCCATTGAGATTTTGTTGCATATAGCTACACCTACAGAAACTACACGGAATCAAGTATAGGTCTCCAAGATTCCCTTACCAAAGACTACTCTTTCGACCAAGATATTTGCACCATTTCTTATAATTCTTGAAAAGCTTCTTCATGACGTCTGTTAATGCTTGATCATCCAACTGTGAGAGCACAATGGGTAGTTATTACGAGAACAAGCTAAAAGTGAAACTGTATGTATATTTACTATCACATATGCTTATTGTTGTATGCAAATACGTAAAGTTTCCCTGGAAATACATTAATGCGTAGAAACATTCTCTGTTGGAAAGAGAAAAGCAACTTAAAAGATAGACCAACTAAAGGATAAAATTGTAGTTTATATGCAAGGATATACCAAACCTATATAAGAGTGGTCTTTCAACAATGGGTAAAATTAAAGTACGAACCTTTGGCTGCTGATCAGGCTTAGGAAATTGTCTTATATGCACATTAGCAAGTAATAAGATCAGGTGCTCCCTTTGATTAGCCACATTGTCTTTCTGCAAGACCATAACATAAACATGAAATATGAATGTTAGCAAGCATAAGATCAAATGCTCCTAGGATTAGCTGCATTGTCTTCCTCCAAACCATTCAGGAATTGATGGATTTCTCTCATCAAAGGTTTAATGAGAATTGGAAAGCATCACTGCACTAATAAAATTACCTGAAATCCAAACATTTCTTGAAGCCAATCAAGCATGTCTTCATCTTTCTTTTTCTTGTGACCTTCTGGCCAAGGAAGACCTCTGGTGTTGCGGAGAGCAAGAACAGCAGCTTGGATCTGCATTAAGGATTACGTTACCCACGGATAACATGTTACAAATAAATAACAATGTCCACTGTGGAACAACAAGGGGACTGACCTCAGGATATCTCATAATCGCTTGATTTGCACTATCAGGATCGAGAGGCAGGATATTATAGGGGACATATAACTGTGTCTTTTCTGCAACCTTATCTTGAGCTTCCAGAATCTAGAAACATGAAAATCCATTGTAATGTTGCACAAGAGATGGAAACAGATAAATGAATCAATGAAAATTACTAAGCGGAGAGGACTAAAAAGTCATTACCTCCCGGTCAACCTCAATAGACTGTGTCAGATTAACAGCCCTCAACACCTCAAACAAAACATTGGCAGTTTGGTATGCCTTTGTCAGCTGAGCACTGAAATTTGACAGCAGGTAAAGTGTCTGTTACGGAATTTGTTGCTCACAAACACTGACAGAGCAATAATTGGCATTTGAAAAGACATTATCAAGTAGGTCAGACAAACCGGTCAGCCTTATCAGCGGCATTGTGCAAAGCTTGAATATACTTTTTATAGTAGTGTTGATAAAAGCTTTGCATTTCACGGGCATCACTTTTCTTAACCCTTCCCATCAGTGTTGGATCATGTTCCTGCAAACAAACAAAGACACGGTAGAGTACACTTTGTGAAAGAGTAACTAAAACCAAGAGTCCTTTCTACAAATATCAGTAGCTATCCATATATGCCACATGCACGAATCTAGCAGGGTACTATTACGAAAGCTCACTCTTTCAAGACGCTGTAGAAGTGCAGTCTTAAATTGCCGAACACCCCTTCCACTGGAAGTAGGATCCAGCCTGTGAGCTTTCTCAAATGCATAGAACCGACCTAAACAAGACAGAGAGAGAGAGAGAGCAAAAACTAAGTATTCCCGAAAAGCAGTACAAGATTACACGCCCAAGATAAAATGGAATGATATTTAAGAGAGCTTACATAAATAGGCAACCCTAGGGTTGCTGGATTCAACCTCATTAGCAACACGGAGAATGGGGGCAATCTCAACAAGCGACGAAGGAACAACTTCACTATCGAATGACTCTCCAAGATTACCAGCAGTCTGAGTCCGTATGATCCGCCGCTGCAGAGGCTGGGATGGTCCTTGATCAGAAGAACCTCCTCTCGTAGCAGACATTTTCTCCTACCCCAAAACCTCCAGGTTAAGCGTTTTTAAGGCTCCCTTAAAGCAAACAAAATACTCATTAGACTGCAGAGGTAAAGAAATGTGAAAAAATCAACAATGAGCAGGAATGCGACATTGAAAGGAACATACAGAGCTAAAGAGAAAGAGAGATCCAGAAACCCTAACAATGACGGAGCAAAGCAGCCACAACTTTAAGCTACTTAGCTGCTAAGTACGCAAAGTGAGAGAGAGAGAAAGAGATATTGTCATATGCGTGTGAATGTATGTGTTTTGTGTTTTTCTTCCTTTTTTTTGCACCGCTTTAATGGAAGAAATATAAAAGAATTGTTTTAAAAAAGGACACTTTTGAAGTTTGTGTCCAAAATAGGTTCTATCTTTAATTTAATTACACTAATACCATCAAGTTTGATCTTTCTTTTAGTGGGACTACTGGGGCAATGTCGGTTTTGTCTCGAAACAAGCAAAAGTTAGGTCCCTCCAATTTATTCATTGAAACCAAAAAAGGGACGTAAAACTTCTGAGACGAAAGGGTATAGTCGTAAAAATCAATTGGAATTTCAAAAAAGTTGAAGATTCCAATAAAAAAAGTGCAAGCCGTTTTTAAAAAATTGAATGCTTTCTTTGACCTCATTCGTATTACTACCAATATTTTGACCGTTGCTCTTTCCAAAATTGTTTTTTGAACGTTTAATACTTAACAAGATTTGAGAATTTAACGCATAATTACTTTCGCCTAGTAAGAAGCTTTAATGTTTTTTTGAAAAAAGCCACTTAACTGTTACATTATCAGATGTTTGGAATGAAATTTAATTAGAAAATAATTTCAGATAAATTTACATTATAGTTTATTGGGGATTTTACTAGTATAACCTAAAATTGATTGCAAATACAAAAATAAATCTCAATTTGAGTCAAATACAAAAGTAACCCAAAATGTTGGTGAAATTACAAATTTCTCCTTAATGAACAAACAATAAAACAAATATGACAATTACAATTACAGTTTTTATTTTATTTTAAAATCTTAAAAATAATTAAAAATAGTTTGATGAAACATTTGGATACATGACCAAAATATAAGCAATTAGGAAGTATTAAAATTAAAATTTATGAAATTTTAAATGTAAATGTATACTTCAACTAAAGTTTATATTTCAAATTGGATTTTACTCTTTGTAGATTTTATTTAAAGTATACATTTTAAAATCTGAATTTTACTCTTTGTAGACTTTATTTTTGGTCTACATTTTGAAATATAAATTTGACTATTTGTAAACTTTATTTTTGGTCTACATTTTGAAATCTGAATTTTACTATTTATAGACTTTATTTTTGATCTACATTTTGAAATATGAATTTTACTCTTTGTAGACTTTAATTTTGATCTACATTTTGAAATCTGAATTTTACTCTTTGTAAACTTTATTTTTGGTCTACAACTTGAAATTTGGTTTTTATTTACTTTACACAACACACTTTACCCTAAGTATATAAGCTATTTTACAAGAAGGTAAGAAAAAATAAAACACAGATGCTGCCGTCTCTCTCTGTGTCTCGCCATGCTCTCTCTCTCAAACTTCACCGATGGTATCTTCCTCCTCTCCGGTGACTCTTCTCTTCATCTTTCTTCGTTTTACATCTCCTTCACGATTCTTCTTGTCTCTGGTGAAAGCTTTTTTTTTTTTTTTGCAGATTTCTCTCTCTCTCATACCACCGTTGGTGTCTTCTTCTTCTTCTCCGGCGAGGCTTCTCCGGTGAGGCTTCTCCTCATCTCTCTTCGTTTTACATCTCCTTCACAATTCTTCGTGTCTCGGGTGAAAGCTTTTGTTTTTTTTTGCAGATTTCTCTCTCTCATACCACCGCCAATGTCTTCGTCTTTTCCGGCGAGGCTTCTCCGGTAAGTCTTCTCCAGTTCTATTTCCTTCTTCACATTTCGTTCACCATTTCTTCTTCACCTTTACATATTTTTTTTTTCTGCAGATTTCTCCCTATACCACCACCGCAAGTGTCTTCCTCTTCTCTGACAAGGCTTCTCCAGTAAGTCTTCTCCACTTCTATCTTCTTTACATTTCTTTACCAATTTCTTCTTCACCTCTTGAAGTCTTTGGTTTTTTTTGCAGATTTTTCTCTCTCCTTACCACCGGAAACCTCCTCTCCTCTAGTGATGGTTGTGGTCCACAAAGCTTCACTTCTTCTTTTCTCTTTTGTTTAAAATTTGACTTTGCTTTCTTGTTTCAAGTGACAGTTTTAACATAGTTCTGTTTCTCTAATACATCTATTTTTTTCTTAAGAATCTGATTGTTTTTCTCATAGATCTGTCTTTTTTCTCAAGAATCTGAATGTTTTTCTTATAGATCTATTTTTTTCTCATAGATCTGATTGTTTTGCTTGATTCAGTTTCCCTCCTATTTTGTTTTCTGCAATATTTGGTTTAAGATAGTTAGATTGTCTAATTGTTTCTGGTTGAAGAACAATTTTGTTAAAGATTTATACTTTTATGTTGATAATTGTTGGTTAGTGGAACTTGAGTTTGCAAATTATTCGTGAAATTGTTGTTAGGTTGTCTAATTATAGTTTTACATGATTAAAGATTTGCAGATTATTAGGTTTTCTCGTTTGCCGATTGTAATATTGTGTTCCACTTGTTAGGTTTTTTACAAAAATAAGATTTTCATTTGTAAATCGTGTTTGAAGGAGTAGCTTTGGGAGGACACTACTTCAAGACCATATTAGTTTTCTTTAACTCAATTCTATACTCATAAATCTGAGCTTTAAATGCTTTAATTATAGCAGCCTCTGCAACTTCCTCAACCATAGGAAAACTTCATAGATGTGATGGAGATTCAGCTGGGTTAGATTTTATCTTCACCTTTCATTTTTGTGTTTGCTTTTTGTATTTTTGATTGACTTTCAGTCTGATCTCTATTTTTGTTTCTAATTCTAAGAAAGTTTGGAACTTTTAAAAAGTGATTGATCTATTTGTATTAACTTAGAGAAACACTTGTTCATTTTGAGAATGGTTTTGAATCTTTCTTTTTGTCTTTTACATTTTTGATGGATCCATTGAAATCAGCTTAATGATTTTTGGTTTAGTTCAATTTTGGTGAGTTGTTTATCTCTTTAATTGTTTTTATGTTGATAAATTTGGGGAAAAGATCTAATGAAATGAGTTCTTTGTTAATGTTGATCTCGGCTACTGAGTGGTGACGATGAGTCTAGTTGTTCAATTCAAGCTACTAGATAAATGATTTTAACTGATCAAAATGCTATTTCTTTGCAGTTCATCGACAAAATATTGAAGTTCAATTAATGAGAGCAAAGAAGACATCTATTTTGTACTCTTTTGATACTAGTCAGTTTTTTTAGCTCTTGTGTGGGCTTTTGATCGGCTTTATTCTGTTCTGTTGGAGCTTTGGTAGGCTATTTTTAAAGCTCTGTAAACAAGTCTGAATATGTTAGTTCTTATGTACACAAGTATTTAGTCTAATTTTCTATTTAATTGATGTTTGATTTCAGCCAAAAAATTGTATTGTTTCAATCAAACAAACATTTGGTTTCGTTACAATCTAATATAAATTTGGTCATTTCTATTGTTTTGTTGATTCCTAAATGATTGAAATTATTTACTTATGACAATTTAGAAAACAAACGTCCTCTAAGCTTAATACTTTCTCCTCGATGCTACAATCAACCTCTTGGTTTATGACATTTCCTTGTATATTTAAGAGTTCTTTTCATCATGAACCTTGAATCTCTTTTTATAACCAATTTATCTTAAAAGAACAAATTTTATACATTGTACAACAAAATTGACATTGTAGATTTGGTACGAAGTCTACTTAGCAAGTAGATATAACACATAAACATGTAAAATTTATATAAGTAGATATAACACATAAACATGTAAAATTTATATTGACAACAGAAAAACACACATGGGAAAAAAATAAAAACCTCTATACATATGTTATAAATTTATTTTTAACATTTGACATAGTAGACTTTTGTATGAAATTTACTTAACAAGTAGCCTTCAAATGAAGTCTACCCAATGTATCTAGATCATAATCACTTTTAACAATTTGAACGAGTTCGTCATGAGTACAACCATCATGTAAGAAGAACATTCTCCCACCTTTGAATCATTGCCTGTATGACAAACAACATATTTAATTAATATTAACAAGATCATTTCACAATCGTCTTTGTAGACTTCATTTTAGGTTACTTCAAGTAGACAAAATTCAGTCTACTAACCGTAGACGTAAAATGAAGTCTACGAGAAATGACCTACATGCCTAAATTATTTGAAAATTTTATTAAACCATAAATATAACACATAAACTTGTCAAATTTATACACAGACAGAGAACTGAATAAACACACATGGGAAAAATTTCAAAAAAAATTAAAACATTATATATAAGTTATAACCTTAGTTTTAATGAATTTGTTATAGCATAATTTATTTTAGGTCTACTATGGGTAGACTTAAAATGTAGTCTACTAACAGTAGACGTAAAATAAAGTCTACAAAAAATGATCTACATGCCTAAATTATTTCAAAATTTTATTAACCCTTAAATATAACACATAAACATGTCAAATTTATACACAGACAGACAACTGAATAAACACAAATGGGAAAAATTCTAAAAAAAATTAAAACATTAAACATAAGTTATAAACTTAGTTTTAATGAAATTGTTATAGTAGACTTTATTTTAAGTCTACTAAATGTATAAGTAAAATTAAGTCTACTAAATGTAGACAAAAAATAAGGTCTACTAAATTTAGAAGTAAAATTAAGTCTACTAAATGTAGACAAAAAATAAGGTCTACGATACGTAGACTTAAAATACAGTCTACTACCCGGTAGACTAAAAATATAGTATACTCTTAGGTTAGTTTTGCATTTGACCAAACTTCGACTTTCTAGAAGTAGACTTCATTTTAAGTCTACGCTCAAATTGGGTTAATTTTGAAATTGACCAATGTTTTGACTATTGAAGTAGACTTCTTTAAAAGTCTACAAGAAAAGTCTACCGATAACATCAAATGGTAGACTTCATATGAAGTCTACTGAAGTTAGTTTTGAAATTGACTAATATTGCTTTTGTGCATAAAATCTACTTGAGCAGTCTACATAGTGTACACTTTAAATGAAGTCTACACTTATTATTGTAGACTTCATTTAAAGTCTACTTTCTTTGAAGTAGATTTAAAATGAAGTCTACACTTATTATTGTAGACTTCATTTAAAGTCTACTTTTTTTGAAGTAGATTTAAAATGAAGTCTACTTGTCATTTGATTACGTTATATATCCAATGACGTAAGCTATTTAATTGTAGACTTCATTTTAAATCTACTGTTGTAAATGTAGACTTCATATGCAGTCTACACGATGTAGACTTCATATGTAGATTTCATTCAATAAAGTCAAACTTAGTCAATTGCAAAACTAACCTCAGTATACCTAAAATGAAGTCTACTATTTGAAATTTTTGGTAGATTTCTTGTGTAGACTTCAACTTTGAGGGTCAACACATTGGTCAATTGCAAAAATAACCCCTTTTTAACATAGACTTAAAATGAAGTCTACATCAGATTTTCTTTTCTACACAAAGAGAAATGTGTAGACTTCATTTTAAGTCTACAACATATTGGTCAAATGCAAAACTAACTCATTTGTTGACCTGTAGACTTCATTTTAGGTCTACATGGAAAGTAGACTTCAAATGAAGTCTACTCTGCAAAAAATTGAAAAAATAGTAATGAGTTAGATTGAGCTTGTGTTTACCATCAATTATTACCCAAAAACTTTAGTCAACCTAATACCAACGAAGCCCAATGTTTTTTATCTAAAAAACTCGAAAACAATGAGATCTATGAACTTTAAAAAATTTCAAATGCAAATGAGAGAGTTTTTTGTATGAAATTGATGAGAGTAGGAAAATATGAAGTTTTGTGGGTTAATTGGGGGTTATTGGATCCGAATTTGGTTGGTAAGTAAGCATTTAGAGCTTACTTTTGGTTGTTAATGGTGGTTGAAAATATTGAAGATGATGGCATTTTTGTAAATAAGTGATTCCAACAAGATATTTATGTCTTTTTAAGTTGTGTTGGTTATTTAAAAAAAACAAAAAAAAAACAAAAATGGCATTGAGTGTAAATATAAGGTGCTTCAAGGTTAAAATAGAGAAAATTTGAGAAAGAGAAAAATCAGGGTTATTTTTGAATTTGACCCAACAAAATGACCAATTTTTGAAACAACCCCTAGTTTATTTTTGGGTTTGTTCGTAATGAGATTGCCTTAAAGACCAATGTCTTACTCGATGATGAGACTGCTTTAAAGACCAATGTCTTAGTCCATGATGAGACTGCCTTACCGACCAATGTCTTAAGTTCAAACCAACTTTGATATACCATTCGAGTCATAAAATAAAACATATGTAGAAATTGGTTACATCAATTTGTACTAAAAACGATATTACAATCGTTGGCAAAAAAAAATGATATTGTTGATACCAGGTCTCACACAGCTCAGCCTGTTAGTGCCCATGAGACGCATGGGTTTTGCAGTCAGTAGCGAACTAAGAGAAGTCGCCTACTAAGTATAAATCGCGGCCCATGATTCGGGTAATGAGAAGAATCTTATATATTATTAGAGAGGTGATGTTTATAAAAAAGTTTATGTGTCAATACCACATTTAATTTTAACGTGGTTGATTACAGAATTGTCCTAATATTGTATTACAAATTTACCCCCAACATTAAAATTAAATTTATTTTAATATTAATTTATATATTTTATTTAGATATGAACATAATAACATAGATTTTCTAAGATATTATAAAACATGAAATTATTTTTTGTTTGTTTTGATTTAATTTTATTTTTTGTAATATAGATAATTACATAAATTACTTATAATATAAGAGAATTTCAAAAATGTCTTTTCTGACATGCCCTTTTTCAAAACATACCATTTTCTTTGAAAATTAGGAGAGATAAATAGGTATAATATGGCACTTTTAAAAAAAGACATGTCAAAAAGAACATTTCTTAAAAATTTTATTTTTATTTTTACATATTAAAACTATTTCGTTTTAACTTAATTTTTATTTTAATATTAATATGTTTATTTAAAATATATAATTTTCTATTAAGTTTTATAATTATCTAAAAACTAGATAAGATTTTTTTTTGTTTTATTATATTGACTTAATACTTTTTCAATTATTTATATTTTAACATGACAAAAATAAATACATATTTTTCATACTTATCTTAACTATTAATAATTTATATTTTTAGTTAGAATATTATTTCTTTTTCCATATAAAGCAAAAATAACTAATATCAATCCATCATAAATTTTTTGTTCACCACAAACATTCATTCAATTTGTAATTTTTTGTTATTAGAGAGTCATTTGTTTTTATTTTTATTTTTTTTCATATTAATCATTAAGAACTTACATATTCAACTTATTTTCATCAAAGAAATCAATCGAATATTAAATTGCTATAAAATCAGGGTGAAAATTGTAAGATTATGAAGATCATTCAAAATCAATTGAGATGGTTTTGGTCGATGAAACTAAGAGGTTAGTTTAAAAATTATCGGTAAACTAAAATAATATGTATTGTAAAATTAGATTTACAAATTTTTAAATTTTATTCCAAAAAAACATGACAATAATGTTGGAGAAATATATTATACATTAAAATTTTGATAGAAAGATAAAAATATAAAATAAATAATATTTCAGAAGTGGATGAAAAAAGTATTGAGGAGTCTATTCAACCAATATGTGGTGATCATTTATTTTTTCTATATATTTTTAGGGAATATGAATCTATGAAGGTGAAAAATATGAGACCATGAAGATCACTCAAATCAATTGAGATTGTTTCAATATTCGAAAAATTGGTTTACAATTGTGTATACTAAAATAATATGTATTTTAAAATTTTGAGTACAAATTTTTTAGTTTTATTCAAAAAACATGAAACTATTGAAATTTTTTTTCATAACATAATCATATGTCTATTATGATTTGTTAAATGAGAGGTTAAATAAAACAATTATTTGATATATTATTTTTAGAAAATTGATAATATTATATTTTAGGTCTTAAATTTTTTATATAAATTTATTTTTATTATTTGTGTTGTTATGAAATATCGATAATTAAAAACTTAAATTTAATGTAAGATAATAAAATTTTATCACTAATTAAATAAAAAATATTTATGCCCGCACGAATGTGGGGGAAAGTCATCTAGTTATATTTAATACAGAAAAAGAGGTGACATGGCGAAGTGGAAGAATAGAGACGAAGGTAGTTATGAGGAGTGAATTGAACAAAGAAAATAAAAGAGTCGAATTCAAGTCGTGGTGGCTATGAAAAAAATGGAAAGAACAAAGTATACACAGAAAAAACCCTAGAATAAACAAAAATTCTCTCGTTTGTAATCAATCCTTGTAATCGAGCTCGTCTATTAATAAAATTAATTCGTTTATCTATTTTCCTTCAAATTAGTTAGTCCGTAATCCGCTTAACATTGGTTGATTGATCAAGTATCATCAGATATTACAATCAAATCGTGTAAAGTTATCTCTTAATTCAAACATTATAATTAATTGAGAAAATTATAAGAAATAACCTCTTTTGAGTTTTTATTCTAAAAAATAGCCATTTTTTTCCTTATATATTTTACTCTTTTTTCACCATTCTCTCTAACTATCTCTCTCACACTAAAATGGTCATTATGCCCTCTCTCTATTTGCTCAAGTATGATATGGACGAAGGTTTAGTTATAGCGGAATCAAATCAGATCCCTAGGAAGAGGATGCGATTCTATCAGATCCCTAGGAAGAGGATGCGATTCTCGTCGTCTACTTTAGTCAACGAGATTCTCATGGCAAAAAAAATCACAAAATCAGAGAGCCACCATCAAAGATCTACATCTTAGACGTGTTTTCTCTCCAAATTTGATCTCTAGTGACTGGGAATTTAACGCCAAAGACAAAAATCAAACCAAGAAACAAATTGATGATTGCCTTTGCGATTCTCTCATTTCGATCAATACGTTTCTTCATCTTGGCTCTTGGTGAACAAACAACAATGTCTGTAGAATATCTGGGAACAAAATGAATCAGCTTCGAATTGATTGAATATATAAGTAGATGTTGCTATGATTTTGGCCATATTGATACTATTGTGTTAGTTTCATGTAATTTAGATAATGAAGTTATAAGAAAATTGGGTCATATGTACGCTGTTCTGATTAAGGTTTTTGTCTTATCTTGAGAATCAAATGTAGGTCATGATGAGGCTGAGAAGATTGGATTTGAGAAAGTGTCTGAGCAATTCATCTCATAGTGTAGATATATGGTTGTTTTCTACAAACACAAGAAAATCGGTTGCGAGGTGATATATGTTTCAAATGATGATTAGAAACTTGTCACTCTCCACGTTAATTGGTAGGCGATGTAACTGAATGACTTTAGATAATAATTTGGTTTTTGATGCAGGATGGATTCCACTGGCATTCGTCACATACTGAAATATAGTGTATTATGTGTTTCCATAAAGTACCCCTTGAAATAGCCATTTATCGAATTATTGATGTGAAGTTTGCTTCACAGATCATGATTTTCTTGTGTGGACATTATTGTATTAATATCTAAAGTGGACATTTGTTTGTGTTTCCACAACATAACTTTTGTTTCAATTTTTCATTGAGGACGTACCAAAAAGTTCTTCATTTCTCTGAGGATGTACATAACACTGAATTTGTCCACAACTATAGTGAGGATGTCCACAAACAATTTGAGGATGTCCACCAAAAAGATGTTCCAGTCTCTCGTGCAAACGATAAATTTTAGCGTCTTGGCGCAAATCTTCCTGGTTCCGAGGATATCCACGACACTGAGGATGTCCACAACATCACGAGGACGTCCTCCACAAAGTTGTCAATTTCCTGTGATGATGTCCACAAACAAACTGAGGATGTCCATCAAAAAGATGTCTTTGTCTTTCTTTTAACTCTTTTAAGTTGTCCACAACAACATTGAATTTTTCTATAACTACACTTGGGGATGTCCACCAGAAAAATAAATTTGAGAGCTGCATATCTCTTTTTTTAATTATCTTAAGTAATGTGTTGTCCTTCTTCAGTTTTGTCTTTAATTTGTGAATGTACTTTTTCCTTTACCTTGGGTTGAAATTTTCTTTAGATGTTGAGCTCACTTTTTTTCAACTCTCTTAAGTTATGTTTTGTCCATCTCCAATCTTATCTTTTATGCATTACCTTTTGTCCTTCCCCTCTCCTTCTCTGTTGTCTTGACAAAATGTAAAATTTCTTTTATAAAATTTAAAACAAACAAAACACACGTATATCGTAATGATGTACTCCAATCCATAACAAACACATGTGCACTCGTTTAAGTCAAACTCTAAAGTAATATACATAATATGTGCACTCTCAGTCACACAAACATAATCGCACGTGCACATCATCAATTATACTCATCACTCGCCGAAGCTATTTTCACCATTTCGTATCTAGCCTCTTTCTAGAAAAGATGTATCCTTGTGATTATTCTATAGAATTTATAACCGAAAAGGGCTATAGCTCAAAATAATCCCTAATTAATTTTCTTTGTATAGATTGGGCCCAATAAGGGAAATTGATTTTTATGATGAGAAAACTTAAGTCGGCGTAAGAACATATAATGTATTTAAGGTTAAAGGCCCATAAGTAAAATAATTCGGCCCATATGTAAAACGTTCTCTCATTCGAAACTTACAATAATCGGAATTCCGACGCACATGAATAAATCGCGTTAAGCGTGTGTAACCTAACCGGCGGTGATCCTTTGTTCCGATCTCGTGTACCTTCACCACAGTTTCCATTTTGTCTACGATCATCAAGATTAAACCCGAAGAAGTTGTTCACGTCTTTATGATTGGAAAATTCAGAATGAGCTTCTGAATTCAGTTAATTTTCTCACCAGAGAGTTGGTATTTCGCCGACAGGGAACGAGCGACGAGCTGTGGTTGATTTCGAGACGGAACGTTTGGTACTTTGTTGTGAATATTAAGAGTTTTGAGCTGAAATCGACCAATCGCTCCACTGAACTAATGGGGGTAAGTTTCGATTAGTAATTGGGTTCGTTGATCGGATTTTGCTAGGTTGTTTGGTTTTTTAGGAACCTACTGTGTGTAAGCCGTAACTAGTATTGTTTCTGAATTAGGTCGATCCGTTCATAACTACAGACATGTTAGAAACCGAGAAAGAAACCGAAACTGGTGGTGGTCGCCCCCCGCAAGATAGATTGACTTTTACAGCTCCTGAGAAGAAGTCCCGTTATGGTATGAGTTGAGATAACAATTGCTATACAATTTTCGAGTAGTTGTTTCGGAATTTTATATATTAACCGATGGTGGATATGCATTTATCCGTAGGTTTGGATATAAAGGCAATTGAGAAAAGGGACAATGCCAAGACCCAGGGGGAGTTTAAGGTCCCGAAGAAGTCAACAATGTCTATTGCATCATCTTTGGATGAAGAAGATAAATCTGATGTATCAGGATCAGATAATGGAACTGAAAACATTCTACATGACCATTCCAGCAGACGATATAGAGACAAGTCTTCAAGATCTCAGACTGCTGAAGGTATTTTTTCCCTCATGGCTTTTACTTTGAGCTTTACAGTACTGTGATTTCTAGTGAATCTAATAATTTAGTTATGCATTCAGTATCCTATCCACCCTTTTATTTCGCTATGCATGCAGTATCTTCTTTTCTTATGACTTGTTATATTTATTTATTGTCTGTATTGCAGTAAGTACCATAACTACAGAAAATGCTGCAACTTCAGATGTAAGTCATTTAATTCCAAATATGAGATCATCATTTTGCCGGCTTATTTATCTGTCTGGCTACTTTGCCACTTGACGTTATGTATTCTGATATATCTTTCACATGTCTATATGAAGATTTCCATGACTCCCAGGAGTTTATCTAGCACTTATAGATACGAGAAAGATGACAGCACTAGATATCAAAGAGAACACAGGTATGGCAGAAGTGAAACTCCGCGGTCAAGGCAGAGAAACACTGATGATGGGATGGATCGCTACCGAGGGAGGGAGTCTTATCGCCAATCTAACCGAGACTATCATGGAGAAAAGCGTGGAAGATACAACAGCGAAAGGAGGACTCCAGGTATGCTAAAGATTGTAGAAGCTCACAAAGTTATCAATTTATTTGTTGTTGGCATAAATATCTTTATCTGTCTTTTTCAATTGTCTTTATAATGTGTTTGTTCCCATAAGCATGATGGGTGTCACTAATACAACACTTATTGGGCTCATTCAATGTTCATTAACACAAAATTGTGCAGGTAGGTCGGATTGGGATGATGGAAAATGGGAATGGGAAGATAGTCCACATAGAGATAGAGACTCTAGTTATAGCAAGCGACATCAGCCTTCTCCATCACCCATGTTAGCTGCAGCTTCACCTGATGCACGTTTAGCCTCCCCGTGGCTGGATACACCACGTTCAACTAGTATGTTGTGTTTAATATTTGTGATTTGGTTTTATTGAGTTGCAACCACCCGCAAAGACTAACAAGCGGATTTATTACCATGACCTTTTTTGCATGCAGTGTCTTCTGCTTCTCCATGGGATATCGGTGCACCTTCTCCTGTTCCTATACGGGCTTCTGGGTCAACTATCAGATCCTCAAGCTCTAGGTATAGTGGAAGATCCAATCAACTTGCTTACTCTAAGGAAGGTGATCTGACAAAAGAGGTATTTATTCTTATTTGCATTGTGCACCTATGGTTCATGCCACATTTATCAGATAGTCTGAATTCCCATTATGTTCCCGTGTTTTAGGAAATCTTTGTTAGGCTTTCTTGAGGAATGTTGACGATGATTTTGGTTTTCTTGCAATAAGAAATTCTTTTGATGTTATAATACTTGTGCCACATGTTGTTATTGCCTCTATAGGGGCATTCAGATGAAGATGGACCACAAGGAGCTGAAGAATTCAGCAATGAGATCACAGAAACAATGCGTTTGGAGATGGAATATCACTCAGATCGTGCATGGTGAGTATTTACCATCTTCCGGAGGCAGTAAAATAAGCATTTTGAAATCAATAATGTTTTATGGACTAAGGGCATAGTTCAATTTTCATGTTAATTGCCAAACCAACTTCAGATTTTGTAAAGCCTGTGTGAAAAATATAATTTTCATTTCACAGGTATGATACAGATGAAGGGAATTCACTGTTTGATGCGGACAGTGCATCCTTTTTTCTTGGAGATGATGCTTCTCTACAGAAGAAGGAAGCTGAGTTGGCAAAGAGACTGGTAATTCTCTATACCAATTGCACCCTTCATGTGTAATATTTTATTTGACGCTGTGTATATGTTTTCGTTCATCTAAGGCTAGGCTTTTCCTTTTCCTTTTGGCATAGTTTATCTAGTTAATTTTCATCATATGACTGAAGCATTATTCTCTTATCTCATTTCTTGCTCTCGAGTTAGTGTACTTAAGCTAAATTATATTGTTTTGTTTATTGAAATTTGAATCCTAGGTGTACTGAATAGCAGTATCGCATGAAGCTCCTTTTTGAATGCACATATCCATCTATTCTTGGTAATCTGACTTTTGGTGCGTAAAAACGTAGTATACCTCATATATTGAATGCATTATGATATTTGTAATGCAGGTTAGAAAGGATGGTAGCAAAATGTCACTAGCTCAGAGTAAAAAGTACTCTCAGCTTAATGCTGATAATGCTCAATGGGAAGACCGCCAGCTTCTTAGATCTGGAGCAGTTAGAGGAACAGAAGTGCAGACTGAGTTTGATAGTGAAGAAGAACGGAAGGCGATTCTTCTGGTACATGGTATGTACACTACTATAATAGCCCAAAGTTAACCACAACTTCCAGGTTAAAAAGGAGTATATGCAACATGTCAGGTAACATTCTATTCTTTTGGTAATTGCAGATACAAAACCTCCTTTCCTTGATGGAAGAGTCGTTTTCACGAAGCAAGCAGAGCCAGTAATGCCTGTGAAGGATCCCACATCAGACATGGCTATAATTTCACGAAAAGGATCAGGTCTTGTGAAAGAAATTCGGGAGAAACAGAGTATGCATAAATCGCGACAGCGATTTTGGGAGCTTGCAGGCTCGAATCTTGGTAATATCCTTGGTGTTGAAAAATCAGCTGAGCAGGTAATGCTCCGATGGATTTTGGTTTTCTTATTGGTAGTGTGGATGTTGGACGTATTGTGACTGTGATCTTATTGCAGATTGATGCCGATACTGCTGTAGTTGGTGACGAAGGTGAAGTAGATTTTAAAGATGAGGCGAAATTTGCACAACACATGAAGAAAGGAGAAGCTGTTAGTGAATTTGCCATGTCAAAAACCATGGCACAGCAACGACAGTATCTCCCCATATTTTCTGTTAGAGATGAACTTTTGCAGGTTGGTGTCTTTCCCCTTGAGGGACTTGAGAGTTGGATTATAACGTACATTATTATTAGGAAATAAATTTCAGGGCTTACTGGTTTTGAATTTCATATTCTCGCAAACTCACCTACTTTTAAATATATTCTTCAGGTAATAAGAGAAAACCAGGTGATAGTGGTGGTTGGTGAAACTGGTTCGGGAAAGACCACACAACTTACACAGGTTGCTCCCCTACTAAGACTTTTCTTGGAATCCATATGTTTTTATACAGAGCTATGAAACAATGAAAACAATGAACCTAATGTGTTTCTTATTCTTAGTATCTGCACGAGGATGAATACACTATAAATGGTATAGTAGGTTGCACCCAACCAAGACGTGTAGCAGCCATGAGTGTTGCAAAGAGAGTTAGTGAAGAGATGGAAACAGAGTTGGGTGATAAAGTAGGGTATGCAATTCGTTTTGAAGATGTAACTGGTCCAAACACTGTTATCAAGGTATGGTGTTCTCAAGTAATTAACTTCTTGCTTATTTGTGATGTTTCTGGTTTAGCTGGTGACATAAAGCTTGGCCTATCATGCTTTTAATAGCTACACTTCATTAAAACAGGGGATATTTCTTCTGAACATATTTCCCATTTAAATTACAGTACATGACCGATGGAGTGCTACTGAGAGAGACCCTCAAAGATTCTGACCTGGATAAGTATCGGTATGTATTACCTCTGATTGATCATGCTTTTAAGTGGTTTAAGCATAATAAAGCGCTAACTCCTATTGTGGACCTCTGTATAGTGTGGTGGTGATGGATGAAGCGCATGAAAGGTCACTAAACACAGACGTCCTTTTTGGAATACTGAAAAAAGTTGTGGCTCGACGTCGTGATTTCAAGCTGATAGTTACTTCTGCAACCCTCAACGCTCAAAAGTTTTCCAATTTCTTTGGGAGGTAGCTTACCATCCTTCACATAAACCACTTTAAAATCTTAAGGTTAAATTCTCATGTGATAGTGTTTTTGCTTTGGTAATGCAGTGTTCCTATATTTAACATTCCTGGAAGGACTTTCCCTGTCAATATTCTCTACTCCAAAACTCCTTGTGAAGACTATGTTGAAGCTGCTGTTAAACAGGCAATGACGATACACATAACAAGCCCACCTGGGGACATTCTCATATTTATGACGGGGCAAGATGAGATTGAAGCAGCGTGCTTTTCACTTAAGGAGAGAATGGAACAGCTCGTATCATCCTCCACCAGAGAAATCACCAATTTACTGATTCTGCCAATATACTCTCAGTTACCTGCTGATTTGCAAGCAAAAATATTTCAGAAACCAGAAGATGGAGCCCGCAAGTGCATTGTTGCCACCAATATTGCCGAAACATCATTGACAGTCGATGGAATATATTATGTGATTGACACGGGGTATGGAAAGATGAAGGTTTTCAATCCTAGAATGGGTATGGATGCTCTTCAGGTTTTCCCCATAAGTCGTGCAGCCTCTGATCAGCGTGCGGGAAGAGCTGGAAGGACAGGGCCTGGAACATGCTATAGGCTGTATACTGAGAGTGCTTATTTGAATGAGATGTTGCCAAGTCCTGTGCCTGAGATTCAGCGAACGAATCTAGGAAACGTTGTGTTGTTATTAAAGTCACTCAAAATAGACAACTTGTTAGATTTTGATTTTATGGATCCACCGCCGCAAGAGAACATCCTCAACTCTATGTACCAGCTTTGGGTGTTGGGTGCTCTTAGTAATGTTGGAGGATTAACTGATCTTGGGTGGAAGATGGTGGAGTTTCCATTGGATCCACCTCTTGCAAAGATGCTCTTAATGGGTGAACGGCTTGATTGTATAAATGAGGTTCTGACGATTGTTTCAATGCTTTCTGTACCTTCAGTGTTCTTCAGACCTAAAGAGAGAGCAGAAGAGAGTGATGCTGCGAGGGAGAAGTTTTTTGTGCCGGAATCAGATCATCTAACTCTACTAAATGTGTATCAGCAGTGGAAAGAGCATGACTACAGAGGAGACTGGTGCAATGACCATTACCTACAAGTGAAAGGTCTGAGAAAAGCTAGAGAAGTAAGATCCCAGCTTCTAGATATCCTCAAGCAACTGAAGATACCACTCACATCATGTGGACCGGATTGGGATATTGTAAGGAAAGCCATATGTTCAGCATATTTCCACAACTCAGCTAGATTAAAAGGTGTTGGGGAGTATGTGAACTGTAGAACCGGGATGCCCTGCCATTTGCACCCGAGCAGTGCTCTGTATGGTCTTGGATACACTCCGGATTATGTAGTGTACCACGAACTGATCTTGACCACTAAGGAGTACATGCAGTGTGCTACATCGGTGGAGGCACATTGGCTTGCTGAGTTAGGCCCTATGTTCTTCTCTGTGAAAGACTCGGATACATCTATGTTGGAGCATAAAAAGAAGCAGAAGGAAGAGAAATCAGTAATGGAGGAAGAGATGGAGAAATTAAGAAAAGATCAGGTTGAGTCGGAGGTGAGAAGCAACGAGAGAGAGAAACGGAAAAGGGCAAAGCAGCAGCAACAAGTTTCCGGCCCTGGCTTGAAAAAAGGCACCACTTACCTCAGGCCTAAGAAATTTGGACTGTGACATAGCAATAGTGTCTATGTTCTAATCGGTGAAAACCCCCAGACCCCATAGACCTGTTTGATATTGTAAAAACAGCCAAAACTTTACCAAAATAGAGAAAAAAAAAGAAAAAAAAGGAAAAAAAAAAGATTGAAGACAAAATAGAGCAATATGTAGTCACGTTGTGTCTGTGGTCAGTTGTTTCTTAATGAGTAATTTGATCGAATCTCGGATTAAATTCCTTATCAAGTACAAGTTACGGATTAAGTTCTCCAATATTTAAGTTGTAATCCAGTATATTCCACAACTCTTACATAATGGTCAAAATCCTAAATGGTGAAGTCTCCGCCAACTTCAGAGAAAGTCTTATGCAAACACGAGAGCAGAAACACCATGCTCACTCAGTCCCATCAAAAGCTGCCTGTAATTTTACTGCATTTCCTTCCGAGAACTCAGAAGAAGCACCCCATTGCTTAGAGTCTGAAATTGCAGTTCTGTTTCTCCGTTGATTGTGATGCAGTTGTCTTTATAATGAGACTTTCAACATTTTCAATTTCAACTCTTTATACGCTTCCCTTCCTTCCCTCTCAAAAATTCCCCAAGTTTCCAATTGTATGAGTCAGTTTAAAGTTTTTATTTCGTGTTTAAACACTGAAATCTCCGAAAATTGTTTTCCAGCTACAAAAATAGAGTTGCTTTGCTAAGCATCTATTGTTTACATCAACATTTTGGTTCTATAGTTGTAGAAACCGAGTCTTATAAAGTATGAAAAGCTGATGGATTCAACATCTCGACCGAGAATTCTTAGTTGCTGCCGTCTCATCCTTATAGCTAGTTGAGTTTTGCGACTTTTGCCCATCATCGCGTCTCTTCAACATTCATTCTACATTTATATGAAGTCTGATGGATTTTACAATGCTTAAGACACTAATTTCCAAATCCAGTTATTCGAGTTATGAGGCACACAAATGTTTATCAAATCCTCCTAAACAAAATACATTTTCCGATCCTTACAAGTTTCGAAATCCCCCCTCAGAAATTCACATTTTGCCACCACCATCTACACCTTTTAGCCGGCCCATTGATCCGACTCAAGAATCTGCAGCCAAAATCGCAGCCACGCTATAACTTCAATTCAACAAAAACCATGAATGTAGAGAGTAGAAGAAAGATGTGAACCTGAGATGAGTTAGAAGGCCCCTATCAAATATTACCACTTTCTCCATCTGATATTTCTTCAAGCTTTGCGATTGCATCCATAAGCGCTAGTTCATGATCCTAAAATTTCCAAGTAAAAATTACATAGTCAGCTTCTCTTCATGATACAGTGGCCAGATTCAACAACATATATATATGGTTCTTACTCTCAGTACTCTCTTTGCCTTCTCTACTTCTGCTGGGTTGGGATTAACTGACCCAAATACTTTTTCTACCTGTTAGTCAGATATTCATAATGTAATACTCAGATCGAGATCAGTGTATCATAATTCCCATATCGAAATCTTAGATGATTACCTCTTTTATCAGTGTGTCAGTGTGGAGTATTTCAATGTCACCTAAAGCTTTCTTCCCAATGCCATTCTGTGTCTTGGGTTGCTGCGTTTTCATGCTACCCCTACCTCTACCACCTGCGTTGCTTGTGGGGCCACCACGAGCCATGGCCTTTGTACTTCCACGGCCTTGCCCAGGATGTCCTCCTTTACGAGAAACCCCAGGATCCTCACCTTCCCATCTGATATCTCCCGGAGATATCTATGATGCATATAAAGAACATTCAGGACCATATATAATTAAGAATCCACAAAGGAGATGTGCTCTTTGAATATAGTTTAACTGAAGGAACTGAGCAGCTAATTATACAATTTTATCCTCTGTAGCTTACTGATGGCAACTAAGAAACTGAAACAATAGATAAAAACATAATCAATGGATGAATCAGTTCTGAACACAACTATGGTACTACCAGCATCTAGAATTTTATACATTTATCCAATGTTGACGTTCTTACCATCTATATTACTAATTCAAATGAAGCAGTTACAGCATTATTCAGGATTGAACTTGAGCGGCAGTCAACAAGTAAAACTAATCTATTTCTTCTAATGTGCAGTGTCCAAACCGTTGCAATCGTATAAATACTGACAAGCGTCTCATTGAGGTGCAAGGCATATCGAATATAAAATCATAAAGATCATAAGCAAATTAAATACGAAAACTAGTCATGGTCTCTTCAGAATTCACAACACAGCCCTCATCTTCTGCACTACTGGAAAGGTAAAAAGGATAAGTAGAAATACTGAAATTACTATTACCTCTTTAAGGTTTACCCATTCCCATGTTTCATTCCCAGTGTTAATATCATACACTAAAGCATGCCGCCCCTTATCAAAGGAAATAAAAAACGTCAGAGAGCGGAAATTTAGCACTAAAACACTAATATGTAGCAATAAAAGATAAGATACCTCAATGGGGTTGTAGTCAGTAATAACAGCTTCATAAAAATGGTTGTCCTCAGGCCACTTGGTCCATACCTTCCTTCCTATCAACGGGTCATATGATCCAGATTCACCTGGTTCATTTGTTAATGCGCCTGCCTGTGGCCTTCCAGCAATGCCGGTAGCTGGATACTGCATGGACTTTATCAAGCACAAATAATTATATATTTCATTTTTAACTCATGAAGAATATGAAACCAAGAATCATGATAACAATTAGAGAGTCATGACTTACTGTCTTTGGCTTCTTGGTCTTTGGACCTGGTGGAGGACCTCCCCTTCTTAAAGCGGATGAAGATGGTTGCATCGAAGGGAGCAAACCAGGAGAAGGCGGGCCCATCGCTAACGAGGCAATTGATTGTGATGTTTTTTGCTTCTTACGTGATCCTGATACAGCAGGACTCGGAGCATCATGAACCATTTGGGGAACACTAGACTGAAGGCTGTTTCCCTTTCTCCATTCCCTGACATAATTTAAAAAAACTCTAAATAATAGCTTTTAATTTACTACAGAGATATTTTAGCGATTGATTACATATCCAACAGACCTTATTCGCCTGATCATCTCATCAGCATTAACCCTTGCTAACAACTCTCTATGTTCCTCATCAGACACCCGAAGTTCTTTTCTGAGTTCAGTGATCAAACTTTCTTTCTCCTGAATATTTTTTCCGCAAAAGGAACAAGAAGAACAAAGGAAGAACGGCAACTCTATCTTCAATGGGATGTTACATAAATATGGACTAAATAATGAAGAAGATAAGCAAAATAAGTACCCAGGTTATAGCATCAGACTGGGCTTTAAATGCGCGGAGTATTGAGCAATATGATTCTTGCTCAATGAGATGAATTTGAGTTTCCATTTCATTGTGAACCCTTGATAAAGGAGCAGAATTGAGAACAGAAGGCCTGCCATTGCCAGCAGGTCTACCGCTTCTTTGATATCTACCTTGATGTGATGGAGGCAGATCATCATCCGTACCTGAGTTCCCGCAGAAAACAACATATCAGGAAACAAACAACAAGCTATACATCTATACAAACAAAACATAGTAAATCAGTTTAGAGCTACACGAATAAAGGATCAGTAAACAACAACGAACAAAAAGACTTCGAGAAAGAATTATCCCAACTGTAAAGGCATCAAACACAATAAAATACATCAAAAAAATATTCCAGTTGTGGACAGAAGTAATAGAGAGATTGATGACAAAAACTACCAGCACGTTAGTTAAGACACAGCTGACTGAATGAAAGAACATAAAAACTCACCGCTACTATCAGAAGGTCGGTAATCCATCTGTATCCCTTCCTTATAGTTGTTTACAAGGAACCTAAGAAAATCAAAGCGTAGGACGACACCTGGCTAGTTGCACCAAAGCACGAACTGCAAAACCAAGAAAACAAGTTCAATCGAGAAGAAAGCCAACACATAAACTCTCTTACAGAATAAACAAAACCTTCACGCTGCAAATCGAAAGTGGAATCCCTGAGTGCACGAAGGAACTAAATTTTGCTGTAAAAGTGAAAATAAAACCTCAACACAACAAAATTTCAATATACGCAGATTACAGTTCTTAAACTCAAGCTACATGGCCAAACATGTTTCCTTCCGCAGACTGATGAGCTTCGAACAACAGAAAAAAAGGAACTTCGTTTCAAGCAACCTTAATCATTAAAAAAAAATCGAATTTCTGCAGACGTGCTTAATTCGAGAACTACTTCCTAAACCCTAATTGCCAATGTAACCACATCAACGCAAGCTCCCAAGATGAACAAAACTTAATTGCGCAGAAAGAATGTAAGATCAAAAAGAAAGTACCTTCTTTGGTTGTTTTCTCCAGAAATTCGATCAGCCAAAATTTCCCATCGAAGAAATTACTCGCCAAAAAACATAGATTTGAGGAAGAGAACGGAGAACAAATCTAAAAACCAGATGATCGGAACAAGGGAAATTCTTGTAGAAAAACTTTCCCCAAATCGATTTGACAAACGTTAGATGTCCCGGAAGCAGAAATTACGCCGCAGAATTCAAGAATTACTGGAAAAACTGTGATAAATTTCCTGAGGGATCTTTGAGTCGCGGACGTGAAACGACAATATTGTGCCCTAATTTCTTACCAGTTGATAGATTAGTTTTGAGTTACACGAACGACGGCAAGTTTTGTCGTTTCACTTACCACTTCGTTTCACTTTTCTGGTTCTGTCTTAAACCGATTTTTATTTATAAGTTTGGTATGCTTTCATACCAACACTTTATATACATACACAAAATCGTGTTGTTTTAGTTATAAATAAAAAGGAGATAATCATTAATAAACTAATTCATATGAGAATATATTAATTCAGTTTTATTTTCCAACGAGAATTAATTGTTGCAAATACAAAGAACAAAGTAGTATATTGTCAAATCGATTTGAACCGGAAAACCCAAGCAAGGCGGTTCGGTCCAAAATTGAAATTAAACAAGTCCCCATAGAATAATGTGAAGAGTAGAAAACGAAAGAAGAAATGTTGTTGCGTGCGTGTCCGTCGACTTTCTTCTATCTCCGACCGCTTCATCTCTTCAGTTCAACTTCGACGTTCCCTTTTTGTCCCTCTCTTCGCCGAGAATTTCGTTTCACCCCTCGCCGATTTTCTTCCTTCCGTCGTATGGAGTCTTCTCCGGCTTCGTCTTCGTCTCCGACGCCGGTAACCGCTTCAGCTGCTGATTCTTTAGCGAGAGATCTGCAGAATCAAACTCTGGGAACCATTGATGAAGGTGGTAAGATCAAACGGAAGCTCGAAGAAATTAACTGGGACCACTCCTTTGTTAAGGAATTGCCTGGTGATCAGCGAACCGATGTTATCTCGCGTGAGGTATAAATTTTTGTTTTGATATTAAACGGAGACAATAGAAACAACCTTGATTTTCTTTCGTTGAATCTCTATGAATAATTTTTTTGATCTTACGATTCAGGTCTGTGTGAGAAGTTCTATTTTTCTGTGGTTTAATCTGGAATCTGGAATCATGAAGTTGCTATCCTTTTAATCTGGAATATAGTGTTGATTTTTTTCTATTCGCGCTAAAGTTTTTTTATGCTTTATATCGCTCATATGAAGACAAAAAAATTGGAAGTTCTCTTCATCTGTGTTGATGAAGTATACGTAGGTTGAGTATTATGTACTTTACCAGCTTTCACGAATTTGGGTCTAACTTTCGATATACTGTGAGGGAATCTGCCTTGTCTCATGGTCTGCTCATTATTATAAAAGCTAAGTAATTTGGGTATCCGAGTTTTGATTTTTTTTTGTACTGTGCAGGTATTGCATGCTTGTTTTTCAAAAGTTTCCCCGTCAGTAGAAGTAGATGATCCTCAGCTTGTAGCATGGTCTGATTCTGTTGCAGAACTATTGGATTTGGATCCTAAAGAGTGAGTTTAAGTTATGTATGGTCAGACTTAAGTCTGACACTATAGTGCAGAAGATAATTGGGGTTGACGGGCTTAGACTAAGATAGCAAGTAGATGAGCAACTTGCGTTATGTTTGATGCGATTTTTTACAATTTAATTTCATGGTTTCGGTCTTGGCTTTCGTCAAAGCAGTTAGCACATTTGGTTACTCAAATATATTCATTTGTGAAACTTAAGTTTTTAAAGTGTTATACCTTTATTTCTTTCGCCTTTCTAAAACCTTTTCTTTGTCTGCTAACTCTTGGGAAATTTCTGTTGAACATTCAGATTTGAAAGGCCAGATTTCCCTCTCATATTGTCTGGTGCTAAGCCTTTGCCTGGAGCGTACGTGTTTCTTACCCCAAACCTGATTTAGGTCCAAGCTTCATAAGTTCAAAGTTTCTCATCGCAGTTTTGAATTATAATTTTTTTACCTACAGAATGCCTTATGCTCAATGTTATGGAGGACACCAGTTTGGAATGTGGGCTGGACAACTAGGTGATGGTCGTGCCATAACTCTGGGAGAAGTTTTGAACTCCAAAGGTGAAAGGTGGGAACTTCAGCTTAAAGGTGCGGGTAGGACTCCATACAGCCGTTTCGCTGATGGGCTTGCAGTGCTCCGTAGTAGCATCAGGGAGTTCCTTTGCAGTGAAACTATGCATTGTCTTGGAATCCCTACAACACGTGCCCTTTGTCTTCTCACCACAGGTCAAGATGTCACTCGTGATATGTTTTATGAGTATGTCCAAAACCTGTCTAACTTGTTCCTTTGTTATATTCTCCTCTTATCATAAAGGTTTATGTATTTTCCAAGTACAAAGCAAACTAGGCTTTATAGGAACTGCACATGGGCATGGTCCACATAGAAGTATATAACTTACTGGACTGACCCTTGGATGGATAGAGAAAATTTTGTTTGTGAAAATAGGATTCTAGGTTGCTGACTACCCTCATCATTTGCAATGTTCATTTGCAGTGGCAATCCGAAGGAAGAACCTGGCGCCATAGTTTGCAGGGTTTCTCAGTCATTTATCCGGTTTGGCTCATACCAAATACATGCTTCTAGAGGAAAAGAGGATCTTCATATTGTTCGGAAGTTGGCAGACTATGCCATTAGACATCATTTCCCACATATAGAAAACATGGACAAAAGCGATAGCTTATCTTTCAAAACCAGCGATGGAGATGATTCAGTTGTGGATTTAACATCTAACAAGTATGCAGGTAATTTCCTAAAAATATATTCGTCAAAATGCTGCATAAGACACCGTTATTGTTCATTATTTTCTGAATCAGCATCAGCATTTGTGTCCCTGATCATATTTTTGATATTACCATAGTTATATTAATGGCAATATTGACTTAACGCTTCTGCTTTTCTCTGTATTATTGTATCAGCATGGATTGTTGAAGTTGCTGAGCGTACAGCTACATTAATTGCAAGATGGCAAGGCGTAGGGTTCGCCCATGGTGTACTCAACACTGATAATATGAGCATTTTGGGTCAAACCATTGACTACGGCCCGTTTGGGTTCTTGGATGCTTTTGATCCTAGTTACACTCCGAACACGACAGATCTTCCAGGAAGAAGATATTGTTTTGCAAATCAGCCTGACATCGGCTTGTGGAATATTGCTCAATTTTCCAAGACTCTGGCTGTTGCTGAGCTCATAAATGAAAAAGAGGCGAATTACGCCATGGAGAGGTTACTTTGTTTTTTGTTATAGATTTGTAGTGCTATCTTTGATGAACTACTAATAGTTGAGGAACTCGTGATTCAGGTACGGTGATAAATTCATGGATGAGTATCAAGCCATAATGTCAAAGAAGCTGGGTCTTTCCAAGTACAACAAGGAGGTCATTAGTAAGCTTTTAAACAATATGGCTGTTGATAAAGTTGACTACACAAACTTCTTCCGGCTTCTTGCAAATGTAAAAGCAGACCTCAACACACCTGAAGATGAGTTATTGAAACCCTTGAAAGCTGTGCTCTTAGACATCGGAAAGGAAAGAAAAGAAGCATGGATTAAATGGATGCGAAGCTATATACAAGAGGTATCAATTTCTTTTCCATCTTCAGTTCTTTGTAACCTCTTATTTGACCTTCCACTAAGTTACAATTACACTCATTCATGTATATTTCTGGCTGCTGTAACTCGTAGTTTATGCGTGTGGATTTGGAATTGCAGGTGAGTAGTAGTGAGACATCTGATGAAGAAAGAAAAGCAAGAATGGATTCAGTGAACCCAAGGTACATTCTAAGGAATTATATGTGCCAAAGCGCAATAGATGCAGCCGAACAAGGTGATTTCTCAGAAGTCAACAACTTAATTCGTCTAATGAAACGACCTTACGAAGAACAGCCAGGGATGGAGAAATATGCTCGGTTGCCTCCAGCCTGGGCTTACAGGCCAGGTGTCTGCATGCTTTCTTGTTCCTCTTAGTTCTCCTACCAGCTGTTGTTTTTTTCCATTCATAGAAAGGAAGAGGATAAAGTACTACACTCTTATATATGTATGGTTGTAATGCATTAAAGAGACCAGTAAAACCTTAATGTTTTCACTATTTTGTTCTTACATTAAATAAAATTTGATTACATATAAATTGAGCAAAGCTAAGGTAAATGAACCGAGCCAAGATCCTAGTAACTGGAAAGTGAAACAGCTTAATTTCTCTGTGAGCTTTTGATCTTGATTGCTTGGATCTTTTTAGCATTGGCAATAGCTTTTGGTATATTCTATATAACCTAGGTGAGAGACCATGATAAACAACTTCGGATTAAACTTCTTTCATATCTCATCATTCGAGAACAAGACTCAAATCGAGTTTAGAAAATTTTAGTGACAGTTTCAGAAGCAAATGCTGAATTGATCAAATCCAGAGTGTAGTCTTCAAGCGTCAACCAACAAAGTCATCTGAGTTTCACCTCTTGAGCTCACATTGGAGGAACAGAGAAATTTGTCAATGATCAAACATAGATAAAAGATCTCAGGAATGCATACGATTTGCATCTTACTTATCAATAGCACGAGGGCTAATGGGAACCACACCAGAAGGTGTTACAAGGGCATCGATCAGAACATCATTCGGTGTTATAGGAATACTTCCATCCTCGAGAATTTGAGGCGAGTATGACAATGCAACTGCAAAAGGAGGATACAGTGATTAGCTAATCTTTCTCTTGAAAAAATCTGTAGTGTCAATAAGATTGTGGTCTGTACCCATAAGTGGATTTCTCCAATTCTTCTCTGTTGCACGGTCCTGGTATCTCTTCAAGAAAGTGTCATAGTATCTGTGTTAGCCATATAATCCAGTAGGAGTTAGAATAGAGCATTTCTGCCAGAATGAAACTATTGGGATGGCAAGATTTTGAGTTGTGACAAAAGGTAAGAGAAGACATGAAACCTGTACTGTGCATTCTCTTAACAAAGTATTACAACGACAAAAAACTGCTTAACAAAAGCTTCCTAATATTTAGATGTGATACTGCTTTTGGATCTTCAACATTACCCTTAGTAAGAATCTATAGAAGTATGATGAAAAGAAAACTTGGGGTCATTGCAAACTTACCCACGGCCACGACCTAAACGTCGCCACATCTGTCAAATGCAAGACCTGACCACAAGAGTTCGAAATGAAAGTTGATTAGGGACAAAGTTAAAGAAAAAAATTGGAAAATGATACAATTTATTCATACCAGGCAAGATGAATAGGTCGATCGGTTCATCTGCTTGCATCACTGTCAACAGAAAAAACAACTTTACTTTCAAGAGAGCGATCTTATACTCATTATGTGAAGCTATAGTGGTAAAGACAGATAAAAGGACAATACCATCTTCACGCTCGTTCCCTTAGGCATCAACAGGAGCTGGTTCCAAAATGTTCATGGAGTTTGCAACAAGGTCATCCATATGAGATAAGTGCAGCATACGCATGTTACTATTCTTATCCTCCACCCAAGGGACATATAACTTTTTCTGAGCCATAGTATTTGAATCTAGATAAGAAAAGAAAGCAGAGCAAACTCATCAGAGGAAAAATTGAAGTGGAACATATAGCTTTTCAGTTATCTATTACAACTAGGTTCTTAAATTTGGTATTGTTATTGGGATTTCCTTTTTCCAATTTTCAGTACAAATGAGAGCCCAACATATGAGATTCAAAAGACTCAGATTGGGATGAAAGTGGAGTGCCAGGCTGTTGCAGAATTTCAGACAGAATTTTAGAAGTGTCGACTTCATTAAGAGACCTGCAGCTAATGTAAGCACACAATCTCCGACATGATTTAAACCAAGGAGCTTCGAGAGCAGTATTTTGAATAGCATCATCTACAATCAAGGCAACCCGAAAGAGATCAGTATTTGTTTTGAGAAGGTGAAAGAAAAACGAGGAAAAAGACTGAATCTTGTTGGGTTCGGAGGGACGGTTCCATGGCTTTTAAGGTTTTGCGCACAGTGGACCGCACGACCCGTTTCTGCTTGCAAATAGAATCGAGTTCCTCTTGGTTTTTGCTGGTGGTGCTCATGGCCATGATGGATCTAGTAGCGGGTGATAATTTGTAAATGGGTCGGGTCTGGATCTTGGAGAGGAAGAAGATTGACGATCTTTGCAATGCTGTCGTAATACAAAAGACCTGAACTCCAATCATTATTACAAGCTTCCGTGGAATACAGTTTTTTCCAACGTGAAAAAAATTAAATAATTTATAGACTTTTCTTTTTCTTTCATCCGATAATTTTTATAAAACAACCAAAACTAACAAAAATCGATTACATATGCCCAACCCATATCATATAAGTATGTATTCTAGGCAAAATATGAAAAACATTTGGGTTTTCTGAACTTTGAACCTAGTTTAATTTCCCCACCACATAAAGTTAATAGACTTATTTCCCCACCTCAAAAACTTTTAATCTTATTTATTTCCCCTCAATTGTAAATTAAAATCTTATTTACCCATAAATTAGATTATAATTGGTTTACTATATACGAAAATCTGCATTGACCAACTAAAACCCAATTAAAAAACCAACCAACTAAACCCAATTAAAAAAACTAACCAATTAAACCCAATTAAAAAACTAATAAACCACGAACTTTAGAATCGTTAAAAAAAAATCCTCAATTTGGGAAGAACCCTAATTCTTCGATCGAATCCTTACACTATCGAAATTGTAAAACTTCTGATTGTCGAATCTTCTCTGTTGGCCTGATTTCGACTTATCAATCATCAAGATAACTCATGCTATGTGAGAACTGAATTTCATTAATAGCACAAATGAAATATTACAATGCTTAACCACTTGCAACAGTTCTATTAACCAATACAAAGCCTACTACATATTACCATAGTTCCATAATGAAACTGACTATTTCATTGGAGAAACTAGTCAATGAAAAGCTCCTAAACGTGCACAGTGTGGCTTCGAAGAGTGATGATTTTTTTTGTGACAATCAAATGAATGATGATGGGCTCAAATATGGGCTTAATTATATTGAGCTCTATATACTGGGGCTTTGAAAAGTTGATTCTGTTCTTTATTTGTGTATGGCTACTTATTAAAACGTCAAATAGTTTAGAACGAAAATAAAGAGTTCCCTCCACATTTTCAGTTTGGCTCCAAAATTAAAAGATTTCGCAAAAGCGCCAAGGCTGAGCTTCGCTTTTATAAGGAAAATCTCCAATGGCATTCTTAAAATCGCTCTAGGTACCGTACCGTTCACATTCGCCGCCAGATCTTCTACTGTGCCTGTAAATTAAACTATCCGCCTATGGAGAGCCATTTGAAGCGCCAGCGAACCACACGCCTCGCCGCAAGAAACTTGAAGCGAAAACTCAGTCAGAACACTCATACGTCGCCTATCGTCACCCAATTTACGGAGCCTGACCACGAAGACGCAAATCTTGTCGCCGTCATTGGTCACCACGTCGAGGTTCTTAACTCCAGCTTCTCAGATGTTGAATTTGATCGCGAAGCTGTCAAAGAAGCTGCTGCTGCTATCTCGGAATTAGCTAAAATCGGTACCGTTTCTCCTCCTTTACCCTCTCTACTCGGTGATTATATTGACCTAGGTTTACTCCTCTTGCTTGGTAGTTCTTGAAATTTGTGTGGTTTTGCGTCTCCTTGAGATGCTCAACCTTGTGTTATTTAGCAAATCTGAGCAATGCTTAACGACGTGTACTGATTTTGGATCCTACTTTGCAATTGTTATGTTCTAGCTTTGATTTCAATTAGGCGAGACCTATTATTAGTGATTTTTGGCTGACATTTATATTATTATCTGTCTATATAGATGAAAATGTGGAAATAATTGTGGAGAATGGAGCTATTCCTGCTTTGGTGAGATATCTGGAATCACCGTGGTCTTCGGAAGGTATCAGCGATGTTTACAAATATTGCGAGCACAAACTAGAGAAAGATTGTGCTGTTGCTCTTGGACTTATTGCAGCGATTCAGGTAACCTGTCTTTCTTTTATGGAATTCTGGATTGTAAGTTTCAATCTCTGATGTTAGCATCAGAATTTTGAAACGACGAGTTGCAACTATGTTAGATGCACTTAGCTTTAATTGATGTTTGTTGATGTTAACTTTCTCTGTTTAATAGCCTGATTACCAGCAACTCATTGTGGACGCTGGGGCTATAGTCCCCACTGTGAAGTTGTTGAAGCGACGAGGGATTTGTTGTGGATGCATGACTGCGAATGCTGTTATCAGGAGAGCTGCTGATATAATCACTAATATTGCTCATGACAATCCAAGAATTAAAACAAATATAAGGTACTAGTGTCTGATATCTGTTATTGGTTATGGTTATGACGATAATGTTTTCACTTTTGACACCTTTTAAAAATTCTTTTCAGGCTTGATGGTGGCATTCCACCGCTTGTTGAACTTCTAAATTTTCCGGATATTAAAGTACAAAGGGCTGCTGCAGGGGCCTTGAGAACGGTTTCATTTAGAAATAATGAGAACAAGACCCAAGTATGTTTTACTATGGTGTTTTTCTTTTTCTTTTTTAGGCTTAAAAGAAACATGTTTCTTACATAAAAAACAACTGTATAGATTGTGGAGTTGAATGCTTTGTCCAGACTTGTATTGATGCTTCAATCAAAAGACCCTTCCATGCATGGCGAAGCGGTTAGTTCTTGATCTTGATTTAAATTGGTTGCCATTGGTTTGAGTTGTTCAGTTCGTTCTAATGTACTATTGACTTTTAAGATTGGAGCAATTGGAAATCTTGTCCACTCATCTCCTGACATCAAGAAAGAAGTTATCCGTGCTGGTGCCTTACAACCAGTAATTGGTCTACTTAGGTATGCTTCTTTTATTTCATTTTGATTTGTCTGTTTATGCTGAAACAGATGTTTACTATTGAAAATTTGAAATATGTTTTGTAACTAATTGTTATGATATCTGCTATAGTTCCACTTGCTTGGAAACACAGAGAGAAGCAGCTTTATTAATAGGTCAATTTGCTGCGCCTGATTCTGATTGCAAGGTATGAGCTTGTCTCTTTCCTGATGTGCTGTACTATAATCTTAGCATATGCTCACTCCAACCCAGTTTCTCTTGATGATATAACATGAAGGATTCAAACTAGAATATGAAACTTAACTGGCAATATGATCATGCAGGTGCACATAGCCCAGAGAGGCGCCATTACACCATTAATTAAGTTGCTTGAATCATCAGATGAGCAGGTCATGGAAATGTCAGCTTTTGCTCTTGGCCGGTTGGCTCAGGTACTTATGTTTTTGAACTAGCATATGAATGTTTCACTTGCTTCTGGAATCTGACTCTTTAAAGATGATTCTTAAGTCAGACCTCTTATGTAATGTTCAATATTTATAATGTTGTAGGACGCACACAATCAAGCTGGCATTGCACATAGAGGAGGCATTGTCTCATTACTAAATCTTCTTGATGTACAAACGGGGACTGTGCAACACAATGCTGCCTTTGCTTTGTATGGCCTTGCAGATAACGAGGTAAACCAGACTCACAATAAATTAATTTATTACAACTATACTTCTTGCTCACTTGACATACCATGGGTACTTAATTAATTATTCCATGTATAGGAAAACGCAGCAGATTTCATACAGGCTGGAGGTGTACAAAAGCTTCAAGATGACAACTTCACTGTTCAAGTATGCATTTAACTACTTATATTTGAATAACTAATCGACAGGATATTCAAATGCTGATTGCAAGTAAAATCTGTTTGCAGCCGACTAAGGATTGTGTGGTGCGGACATTGAAGAGGCTACAGAATAAGATTCATGGACCTGTGAGTGCCTATTGTGTTAGGACTTTTTGATTCTCAATTAAGTTTGGTGATGATTTTCGCTCCCTGATACATCTTACCCTTCTCAGGTATTAAACCAATTATTACACATGATGAGAACTGCTGAGAAGACTATACAAATACGAATTGCTCTGGCTCTTGCACATCTATGTGACCCTAAAGATGGAAAACTAATTTTCATTGATAACAATGGTGATCATCTCATTTCAGATTTATTTGTTCTTTAAACTGTTTCTGTTGTTTGGTTGTTTCTAATCAATAGGTGTATTACTAATGCAGGAGTAGAGTTTTTGTTGGAGCTTCTTTATTTCTCAAGCACCAAGCAGCAGAAATATAGTTCAAGCGCTTTATTCGAATTAGCTAAAAAAGCTACATGCTTTGCACCAGAAGATTCAGCTCCTACCTCGCCCACCCAAAAGGTAAATAGTCTTTTTTTGCCCTGTGTCATATGATTTCTGATTTTAGGTCTTGACTTGTGATTGGTTATTTTATTGCAGGCCTTCTCGGGTGAACTGTTTGTGAACAACCCTACTTCGTCCGATGTCACATTCCTAGTTGATGGTATAGCATCTAAATCCCATTTATCTATAATCAAAATCTTCCTATAATAACAAGTATTAACGAGTCGTCTCTCTATGACATATGTTAGGTAAACAATTCTATGCTCACAAGATATGCTTGGTAGCTTCCTCTGATATATTTCGTGCAATGTTCGATGGTCTGTACAAGGTAAGCTTTTGAGTTACAATTGTGGTTACTTATTACATCATAATATCCACCTATCTAACTTTGAGAATTGGTTCTAGGAACGTAATGCTGAAAATGTAGAGATCCCAAATATAAGATGGGAAGTATTTGAGCTTATGATGAGGTAAAGTTCTATGAAATCAATCATTTCCACATTTGAAAATTCCACTTAATAAGCCACGAGTCTAAAGAAGTGATACAAACACACAAAGTGCAGATTTATCTACACAGGAAGAATTAACATCACCAAACATTTGGCTCAAGATCTGCTTGTAGCAGCTGATCAATATCTTCTCCAGGGTCTCAAACGGCAATGTGAATACATAATTGCACAGGTAACAAACGCAAAACCAAGTTCTTAAAAATTATTTTTCCCTTGACAAGCAGCTAATAATGTCTGTGTTTTAAATAAAATGCACAATACTTCTGCAGGATATCTGTCTGGATAACATACCGTCCATGTATGAGTTGGCAGATACATTCAATGCTTCAGCCTTAAGACGAGCTTGCACGCTCTTTGTTCTTGAGCATTTCACTAAGCTCAGCACCCAATTATGGTATGCAAATTCATTACATCATTTATAACAATTTTTGAAAAATAAATTATACTAAATCCGGTTTTATTTTATAATATGTAACACAGGTTTGCAAAGTTTGTCAAGCAAATCATACCTGAAATCCGGAGTTATATCACTGATATTCTCGCCCGTCCGGTCCAAGCTAGTCCAACCCTTGTATAAAACATATTTACTGGATTAAAGTTTGAAATACTTGATCTAATAGTTAAAACTAGTATTAGTTTGATTGATCGGTCTGTAATTTGGTTACTGTGATATAAAACGCTGAACATAATGTCATGATGCCTTCATAATTAATTAACAAATGGATGCGAAAATAAGACTACTAGAATCGTGGAACAAGGAATATAATGTAATTACTATTAACGGTAGCAAAAGGCAATTGTAATTGTTGTTTGACTTAATGAAGCGGAAACTTGTCATCTTCGAGTAACTTGAGTTTACTCTTTTATTTTTTATGGGGTCAAAGTCAACAAAATCAAAACCCAACAATAGATGGGCTTTATGAAGGCCCAAAAACGTGTGCCGCCTGCGTAAGAGGGAGAGAGAGAACCAGGTTGGTACTTCGTAAAATGCATAAGCCGCAAGTCTCGAAAGACACCGCCATTGATTTGCTTCCTCTATTTACTCTCGTCACGTTCTCCATTTTCGGATTATTACTTGTAAGGCTCACCTGAGATTTTAATCTGCCTATCTCTCTAGGTACTTTTTTCTTCCCTAATTTCACAATTTCCTTCCCATCGACGATTAGCTTTGAGTCAACTATAAATGTGCGATTCTTTCTTCATCTGTTTTCTGGAATTTTGTTAAAATTCTCCAATTCGTAGTGGATCGTGTCCGCATCTTTGTTTTAACAATTTTTTTAATCCTCGTAGCTGAATATATCAATTTATTTTGGATCCAAATCACATGGTTGGATCTAGTTCTCTTGCCCACTTTGAAGTGCAATCCTCAACAAAAATGTCTCGTTTACGCTTTCACGTATTCAGATTACGGATTTTACTCTGTTGTTTTGTTCCATCAAATGTTGAAACTACAACAATTGGATTACGCTTTTCAGTTTCTTGCCATCTCAATCTAACATTATTGGTGTTTCTGCTCAGATTGAAACCTTTCATGCTGTAAACAAGACATTCATGATTAGGCATTTTTTTGGTTTCGACTAATCTTGTCAAATTGTTAAGTGTGTATTCATTGTTCAATTTGTTGGTTTAAGGTTCTTGATGGTAAAAGCATATAAACAAGAGCATGTCTACAAGCATCCGTGGGAGCGGGTGAGTGCTGCCTCATGGAGGAAGTTTGCAGACCCTGAAAACAAACGCATTCTATCGCACATCCTTGAAGTCGATACTTTGAACCGGAAACTTGACACTGACACTGGAAGACTCCACACCACACGTGCTCTCACCATCCATGCTCCTGGTCCATGGTTTGTCCATAGGATCATTGGTCAGGATATCTGTCACTGTGTTGAAACAACAGTTGTGGATGGAAAGTCACGTTCTATGCAGGTATCATCGGTTTCTCGTTAATTTTTTCGCTAAAGTTTGTTATTTGTAAATGAATGAGATTGATTGGGATCAAGTATTTATCAATAATTACAAGGCATAAACTACCATAGATGAGTGTTTTTATTAGCTTATACAGCAGGCATTTGAGCTCCTGGGACGTGTGGACGAAAGATCAATCTAGTAAAAAAAATGCAAACATTTTAATAAGAGAACTGATTTTAGTTTGTTGTTATCTGGTTGATAGAAGTTTGATTGGCATGATATCTCTGTTTGTGGTTAGAAGGCATAAAAAAACACAGTTGAGGAGCGTGTAGATTATAGCTAATATAGCATTTGTGCTGGGATTACATCGAAGAAAAACATCTAACTTTATTGTTTTCGTTCTCTTTTTGTGGCTATGGGCCAATGGTTCTAATTCAGCTTTCAACAAAGAACATTAGTCTCCAAAAGTTCATTGAAGTGGAGGAGCGGATAAGATATGATCCGCATCCAGAAAATCCGTCGGCCTGGACGATTTGTAGCCAGGAGACAAGAATTCGGATCAAACCTTTGTCAGCTCTGGCTTCAATGGCTGAGAAAGTTGAGCAGAAGTGCGCAGAGAAATTCATGCAGAATAGCATTAAAGGACGAGAGGTTATGGAGAGGATTTGTAAGTATATGGAAGCAGAATCCGCTCCAATCTAAAGATCCAAACTTCTGAGATTGCTGTATCTTCTTTGGTACTTGAATGTTTTGCAAGTACAAAGGGCTACATCTTCTGAGCATGGTCATAATAAATTAATGAAACAGTATAGGTCAAGCTGCTGTTTTTGTTTTTCCAACAACTCCTGCTTGTGTTCGCAGCTGGATGTTGAGCTGAGAAGTTTTGTCCGAAATCTCAAATTTGAATCTAAAACCAAACTGATGCGTTAGAAGTCTAGTGATTTGTATCTTTATATTTGGATGCTGCGGACAGGTGAGTTTTTAATCTCGGTTCCACTAGTTCCAGTCGAGTCTAAGAGAGTTTGATGCAATTATTTGTAAGTGCAACAAAAAAATTAATCTTGAAAATGGAGTGTTTGGCTCAACTACATACACAAATATTAGTTATTAATTTGCTGCATAGAAAATTTCATTCAGTGATACCATGACCAATTGACATCTTTCCGGGGAATGGAAACTTTTACAAATTTGATTACCTCTTTTAGAGGACTCCAACTGAGATTGTTTTAGGGAGCTACGGGTACATATGAAAAAGCATGAAACGAGGGCATTTTCTCTAACAGGAACATAATCCTATGGAAATTTTCAGACTAGAGGAAAAGAAGCAACATGGTCTCAAGCTCAAAAAGGGATAGAGTAGGGATTGTTTGATATGTGCTCTGTCTGTAGAGTTATAGTTAAAGGTTACTCGACCCTGGTCTGTTCACGTGTCATAGATATTATGCAGACGGCTCATGGAATGACTGAATTTTAATTAGGTCTTGGTTGGTTCTACTCTCCTAAAGACTTTACATGAGTTTGTATAGGTGCAAGGAGTATTAGAAGAAGTCTATCATTCCTTGATCATCAGGCCAAAAATCACCAAACCAGACCAGATTTGGTTTGTATTTAATTTATTGGGAAATTGAAGTTCATGACTATGAATAATTTGATATTTAAGAAAATGATAAGCGGGAAATGAATAAGAATTTGTTTTTTTTTAATACAAAAATACCTTTACTATATAGTTCAATATTTGTTAGTTATAAAAGCTTGTGTTATATGTTTATTTTCAAATTTGTTGCTATATATATATATAATTATGGCCTTCAATATTTCATTATCAATATACACAACTTGTTATTGTTTATAATTTACATTTATGGTTAACTATTTCATTATTATGTAAAATACATCATTATCATATCATGAACTCCCTTTTATTTATCCAATTTCTCCTTGTGACTTACATATACCCAATTTATTATCGTGATAAACAAGATATTACCGGTACATACAACTTGTTATCGTCACTTGAATGAGTATATAAGAGTAAAAATGGAAATCATTGTTACTTTGCCAATTTACAAATTATCATTGTCATTTTCTTAATTTTTAAATTATCAATGGTTATTGAATCAATTCACCCTAATTTATTTCAGTTGTAATAAACAAAGAATACTTGCCCCATGATCAGGAAGGAAGTTGTCCTCTCCATTTTCCTCTTTTTGTAGTACTTTAGGAGTTAAGACTCCTCTTGTTTTGTACTTTTTTTTTTTTCTTTAAATAATGAAAAATAGAAAAATAGATAATTTGAAAAGAACTTTGTTTCTTTATTTACATGTGTATCAGTAAAAGCTCTAAATATGGGACTTCATCAAATTGGTATCAAAGACCGTTGTTATTAGCTACACCATGGTCAATGGTAACGACTAAAGAGAGACTTGAAAAGCTGAAAGCGGGTTTGGGAGTAGCGTAGGATGAAGTTCGGAAGCTGACCATTGGACTAGTTCACAAATTCCAAAGCTTGGAACACTCTTTTGATCGTTCGTTGGAGACCATTGTGTCACATTTGATTGCCTTGATGCCGGTCCTCGTGAAAGAAACTCACAAGAATCACCACTAAGCCTTGATCACGATTCAACGTCTGCTCCTCATGATGCCCCCTCACCACAAAGTCTTCTACCAACACCAGATCCACCACAACGGAACCATCATGTTGCACCACCACCACGTCACATCAAGCTCGAGTTTCCCCGTTTAAACGGAGGAGCCCCCACAGAATGGCTTAGCAAAGCCAAACAATACTTTTCCTATCAAGGAATTCTAAGACCACAACAAGTTAGCTCCACATCGTATCATCTCACGAAAAAAGGGAAATGAATTGTGGTTAGCCACCTATAGATCACTTTTTATCGTAACCAATCACACCAAGTGAGATATATTTGAAAGAGAATTATGGGTTCGATTCAGATCGACTAAAGGGGAAAATTTCCATGAAGCACAATCCAAAATACACCCAACAGGGACCTTACGTGAGTATCAACGAAAATTTGAGAGATCTATGAACAAGGTCAATATTGGTCTAAAACAGTGCTAGTGGGATCATATTGGGAGTACTGCAAGCTTTGATTGCAATCATATTCGTATGTTTTCACCAAAAACATTGCGAGATGTGATTAACTTAATTTGATTGAGAGATAATCAATTACAGAGACAAAAAAAGACATTCACTCTGTCATCTTCACTGTCGATGTCTTACGCCACACCGCCAATGAAAAACCAAGATATTACTTTTAATGCCACTGCCAAACCTTCACGACATTCACTAACACCAAAAAAACTAAGTTGGGATGATATGAAATGTAAGAGTTTGGGGTTATGTTTTAGCTGTGATGAGAGATACACTTCGGGACACAAAAACTGCACTCTCGATATCATGATATTGAAAATATATTCTCGATTGAAGGTGAAGAGAAGCTTGGAAGAGAAAGAGATTGTATATTTCTCATTAGTTTGGAAAAGAAAGAGATTACACCCTTATATACTAAGCGGGATTAGATCTCTAATTAGATCAGCTAACAAATAACAGGAAAAACAGATTATTAACAAATCATTAACCAATCAACTACCGAATATATCGAGTACACCCGTCTCAAGTCTTTAAGTTGAATCTTTGGAGAGGAAAAGACTTGAAACTCACATCTTCGAGAGAATTGAGTGAAATAGTGAAGAAGCAAGGGGCTTGGTAAAAGTATATGCATGCTGATTAAGAGAACTAACATGATGAGTGTTAAGGAATCCTTTCATCAGCTGATTCCTAACAATGTGACACTCGACTTCAATTTGTTTCGTCTCTCATGAAACGCAGGGTTTGAAGCAATGTGATGTGAAGATTTGTTGTCCCAAAAGAGCTTAGTTATAGTAGAGGGTGTAAAACCAAAATTCGTAATTAGTTGATTGAGGCAAATAAGTTCTCGAGTATATCAGCTATGGTCGTGTACTCTGCCTCTGTACTAATTCTGCTCACCACCTCTTGTTTCTTATATTTTCAAGTGATCAAAGAATCACTTAAGTATACACAATGTCGTGTATCAGGACATGCGACCCAGTCCACATCTGCAAAAGCATTCAAGCAAAGTTCTAAAGAAATAGAATAAAATGTTCCTTGTCCCGAAGTAGATTTGATGTAGCGGACAATCTTGTGAGTTGCTGTGAGATGAACATTTGTTAGCTTTTGTAAGCATTGACTCAATTTATGTACAACAAAGGTGATATCAGGTCTAGTAAGTGTTAAATAAATGGGCTTCTCAATAAGTTCTCGATATGGTTTAGGATTAGGAAAAGGCACCAATTGTGAAGCTCAACTAAATTTTAGGATCCATAGGAACATAGCTCGCTTTACAAGCAAGAAGACCAATTTCTGCAAGGATATCTAATGCATATTTTATCTGACAAATAGAGGTTCCATTGGATGAACGAGCAATTTCCAAGCTAAGAAAGTACTTCATTGGTCCTAAGTCTTTGATTTCAAACGCAGCCTTGAGAGTCGTTTTTAGAGTTGCTTCTGCATTATCATCATTGCTAGCAATAACAGTATCGTTTACATACACAAGGACTGCAAGATAAGAGTTACCTGATGATTTAACAAAGAAAGTATGGTCTACCTCTGATTATGTGGATCCATTCTTGATGACGACTAAAGAAAGCCGTTCATACCACTGACGTGATGCTTGCTCTAATACATATAAGGATTTATGTAGTCTACATACAAGATTTTCAGGCAATGTAGAACCTTCCGGAGGAGTATATCCAAGAGGAAGTGTCATGTAGATCTCATCGAGTGTTCCGTGGAGAAATGCATTGGATACATCCAATCATGTTGTAGTCCAACCAAAACAAGCAGCTAAACCCAACATCATCTTAACAGAAGCTAACTTTGCAACATAAGAGAAAGTATCCAAGTAATCAACACCTTCTTGTTGAGTATATCCTTTTGTAATAAGGCGGACCTTGTATCTTTCAATGGAGCCATCAGAATTATACTTTATACTATAGACCCATTTGCATCCTACTGCATGTTTTCCTATTGGCAATGAAGAAAGCCAATCTCAGTATTCATTGCATTTGTCCATGTGTCAGATTCAATGGCTTGGGCAAAAGACTTTGGTAGTATATCAGAAGAAATGGAAAAGGTGTAGAACCTTATGTGCTCCTGAATCCACTAGAACCTTCAGAGATATTACACTAACTCTCTCACACACCCATTGTCTCTATGTTTCCAAAATGGAGATATTACAAGACAAAACAATAGAATATGCCCACTTGAAACACCCCACACTCACGATGAATAAGGTTCTTTGAATATTCTATTGTCTCTAGTTTCCTTACTTGCCAACCCTAAACCTTTGTATTTGTCTTATTAGATTCACTGGCCCATTAAGCCCATGTAGAGAAATTGGGTCATACATTCACAATGAACAATTAATTAGGTCCTCTAACCCAACATTAAAGCTCTAACCCAACATTAAAGCATTATTTTAGTGTGAAGTTTACAGTTTTTTCTCTCCAACCCAACACTAAGCTTCACACTAAAATAATATTGGTGTTGGTGTTGTCAAAGGTAAAAGTAAAATATTATTATTTTCATACTTTTCCGGTGTAAAACATTTTTCGGGTTGGAATAGAGTTTTGTCGTTAAAAACAAGCCTGAGATCAAATCTATTAAATTCTTCGACGGCGAATTAGATTTTGGCAACGATTCCGGCGACTCTGGATGAGTCACGCTCCAGTGGACTCAATACTAGGGATTGTAGTCCTTGTGTTGTGACGCAACGAAAATGTCTAGGAGTGAAGTTTTATCAGAGTAAAGAAGATGAATTGAGGAAAACCAAGTCGGATATGGATTCAGATTCGGGTCTTGTTGCTGTGAGTGAGGTAGGCCATGTTCGTTTGCTGGTCGCTGGCAACCGCGACCAGCGACCGCGATAAAAAATTTAGTGTTATGTTCGTTTGGCAGTCGCTATGTTATTCGTTTCGCAGTCGCAGCGACCAACGACTACTTTTTATTATTATGAAAATAAATTTTTTTAAAATTATCTATATTTATAAAAAATGATATAAAAAATTTATGTAAATTTAAATTATAAAATGTTGATAACATTTAGCCAAAAAAAATTATGAAAATCAAATAACAAGTAATATCATATTTATACATTATTTACTTAAAATATATTTATACAAAACTAAAATTAAATATTATAAATATAAATTTTATTCTTAATATTTGTAAATTTTGTTTTATTGAATTTTTATATATGAAATTATTATATTTTATATAATTTTATTTTTATTATTTTAAATTTAAATTTATTTATTTAAATTATTTTTTATTATTAATTTTTTGGTCGCTAGTCTTATTCGTTTGGCAGTGATCTGTCGCTCGCAACCAACTCTAGCGACCAGTCGTGAATTTTTCAGCGACTTAAATTTTAGTCGCTGGTCGCTAGTGACAGGTCGCTGCAATCGATCGGTGAACCAGCAGCTACCAACAAACGAACAGGCCGTTCTAGTTTGGTCGAGTGAGAACGGAGCACAGTTATTTTAGGTGAAGTCGATAGAGAGCGAGAGGAAGCATTAGTTGTGGTGAGGAGAATAGAGAGAGTGACGGAGAGAGAGAGCCATTTTTTCCGGCAAAGATGGTTAAGAGTGTTTAGGATGAGTTACGTGGATCAGCTAAACAAACCCAATTTTGTGTAATCGCATCTCCCAATCTGAAGCCAAGTCTCAAGCCGGCAACGTTTTGGTTGTGAATGCTTCCACTGTATCTCAAGGTTCTTTCTTGTAATTCCTTGTTTGCACCATTATTAGCTCCCCAAGTTGTTCACTTGGCTGCTTCCAATTAGGAATCTTGTTTTGTGCAGCATCAATTCCCCCTGTTAATATGGTATTGTTGTTCTGGATTTTTTTTATCTTGTTGATTTGAATCAGTTGTCAGGTTTAAGGAAAAGTGACCACTTTCTTTCTTTGTCTTTGTTTATTGGCCGTGAGCTATTAAACATCCCTGTATTGAAAATTTTGTTAATGTAGCTATTAGACTTGGAGAAATATTGGAGAGTGCAAAATTCTCTGTTGCAATAAAGATGTCAAGAAGTAAATGGCTATAGGTATCAAGGCTCTTTATGGATAATTCACAGCCAAAAGGTAGCAAGGCTGCAATCAGATGTCAACAGAAAATTTTGTTAATTTGTTGCCTCACCAAAGCACTTTTAGCCATTTTCTTCTGGACTATGGCTTCACTTGCTGCAAGCTGATCCCTCTCCAATAAATACTGAGATATCTCATTGAAAAAGAGTTAGAGCTTAAATTGAAATTCTCATTGTATTGAAATTCCGATTTTTGACTGAATCAATACAAATGATTACATAGGTGTTCTAATATAGAGACGTACTAGAACAATCTAGATCTCTTAAGTTATTTGAAGCTCATTTATCTCTTAATCAAAAGCATTGAAGTGACTTAGTAACGGAACTAACGAACTGAATCGTTTTCTATTTTGCATGTGGAACATTTCAGAGAAGTGGGCTCACATTCTTGTTGGAAGCTCATATTTTCTCACACAGACAAATCCGATAAAAGTCTAGTTACAGCTCTTGATTATGGTAAAATAATCAATTCCACAATTTTGTTGTATATTGATTTTGAATTGGTATGAGAAAACTGGTTAAACTGGTCCTATTTAACCAATCTTACTGGTAAATACAGGATCCCAGGTTGTGATCAGTGTTGTATTACATAGAGAACTTCTACCTGAACCACTAAACTTGTTGAGGAGGTAAGTTTAACTCATTAAGAAGTCGAGTCTTTTGTAATCAATTGAATCACAAAATCTAAATCGTTCTCTGTTATCTATCTTTTGCAGAATACAAAAGATCTGCAAAAGAATTGGTGCCGAGGAATTTCTAAAAAGCATCACAAAGTTTGTGAATAGTGCTCTAGCTTTTGATGATTTTACGCTACCTCTTCTTTTGGTGCAAAAGGATTGGTGCCGAGGAAGATGTAAGAAAAGCCATAGGAATGAAGTAAACTGAAGAAAGTGTATTAATAGGTGCAAGTTAGCAACATTGAGAATCCTGAAGAAGCAACCTTTGTCGTATCCTGACACAAACTAATCTCAATCTAGCGCTCCATTGCTAGTGTATAACAACATACTTTGTTTGTACTTAGTTTTCTTGTAGCTGTAACAAATTAATTGTAACAAACATGAAGCAACCTGAAAGTGAGTTACGACAATATATTAGGGCTGCATTATACTAACGTTACATTAAGTTAACAGTCTTAAAACACTAACTTTCCTCAACTAATTATCATTGAACAAGACACTATCAATAGAACACATTCACTATCAATTGAACACATTGCACTAAGTTTATGGTATGTGTTTTAAAATTGGCATAATTCATTTAAACACTCATAACAACAAATTATTTTTTTAAAACATAATACGAACTTAGTCAAAACACAATTAAAATATTAAAACATAAAACTACAAAATTCAAACCAAACAAACTTAAAAGTTAAAAGCAACAACATATTCTTAAACATAATATAGAATAAATAATAATTTAGTTATTAGGAAAGTTACTATTGGTTCCACCAAGATAATTAAAAAATATTGTGTGAAAGGAGCTCGTTCGTCTTCACATTGGGAGTGTTCGTCATATGAGATTGATCTCCTCGAGAGTGAGACGCTTGATATTGATAACCTTCACCACCGTGCTCTTCATAGTGATTTGCTTGTGCTCTCTTTTTCAAAAAAATTTCTTTCATTTGCAATACATGCACGAGCTGCTGGATCCGTAATAGAAGACAAATCCATACATAATATATTAGTCTCTTCTTTCATTTTTGCTAGTTCGATCTTCTGTCTTCGAATTTCAGATCTTTCGAAACTGCCTTTGGTAATGGCTTTGATAAGTTTATCATTTTTTTTTTGAGAAATGTGAAAATTATAATTCATCAAAAAGAGATATACAAAGAGTTATGTATATGAGGCAAGCAGCTCAAGAAGACACTGCAAAATAATAATAAAATCAGTGAGATAATCTAGTCTCAAACCAACGCCTCAATAAACCTTCACTTCTGTGAGGAAACTTGTAAGCAAGAGAGGAAATTCGATTCCCAATCCCTTATTAACAAGCGTGATAAGAGTAGAAGAGGAGGACCAATCTTTGTTATGAATTTTACTATTTCTTTCTCTCCAAATGTAGTAGATAACCGTATGAAAAACCAACTTAACCAAAATACGACCAATCTGGAGTGATCAAATTGCCAAGAAGACCAGAGCATAAGTCCATCCAAATAGTAAAACTAAAGGGACAAGCAAAGAAGAGATAATCCCTAGTTTCATCTCTCACCACAAAGAACGCAATGCTGAGTCTGATCCCAAAGGCGCATGCGAGATCTAGTAGAAAGTCTGTTCCTGATTGCAAGCCATGAAATGAAAGAAAATCTAAAAGATTTTGAGGGAACCAAATAATGGCATGCCAAGGAACTACATGACTAGAAAACTGAAGCTGTTCCCAAGTCTTGGAAGATGAAAAGAAGTCACAAAAAAGTGAGTCCGAATGCTTCCGAACATAAGTTTATCATTTTGCTCCATCAATTGTGTAAATTGTTCTTCTGATTATAGCTTTCTCTTCGCTTTTGTCAAACCCATAGGTATTTGAGATGAATGAAAAGTGGCTTCTTCATTATCCGTATCTAGATCAATTGAATTCATATCGGGAGATGGTGATGACTCTTTATCAATCGAAAATGGTGGAGTTGAAGTAAAATCATGATCTTCTTCATGGAATGTAGTATTGTTGATATTAGAAAATTTCTCAATACCTTTAAGGATGGACCAAACATGATCGAATTTGAATCCTCTTTTGAATGATTCATCTTGTGTTGATAACATTTTTGCTTGATTTAACTGATTATATTTTAACAAAAAATAAGTAAATAAGTAAGTCTAATTCGAATATACTAAAATTGTAAAATTGAATGAGTATGTGAAAATGTAAGTACATATGATATAAATCTTTACATATTATTTAAATATATATTATTAAGCATGTAGATTATAAATTATTATTAAGTGTATAAAATTGTAAAGAAATTAGTTAAAATAAAGTAAAATAATCATACTTACAATATCTTGTTCTGAAACACCACTATGATTTTTTTTTTTTAATTTGGTGAACACATCCTCTAAGTTTGGAGACTGCAACAAGAATTGTTGTCATTCGAAATTGTAAAGATTTTCTTGGTCTTGGTTGGTGACTAAAAGTATCACATTTTTTATATTCGACTTCAACTCCTGCCCAAAATTGATCTTTCTGATAGGATTTTGGAAAATATCAAGGTAAACATGGCATAAAATTATATCTTCTTCGGTAGATTCTGATAACAATCGACTCATTTTTGGAAAAAGATTTGGTGGTAAAAAATAAGTTTAAAATGTGTGATCACTCAAAGAAAAGTATACACATATATATATATATATATATATATAGAGAATTCGATGTAATATTAACCGTTAGACCTTTCCTAAATATCAAAGGTTTAGATTAATTCTTTACATATTTTTTTTGAAAGAAAACAAAAATAGTGCTTTTATGATATGAGGAGACAAATGAATGCAATGGCTAGATCGTTCTTGCAAACAAAAATCAATGGTTTAGAATGATTATTTTAATTTAATAAATTTTTTCGTACATGACATGAGAAGACAAATGAATGCAATGACTAGATCTTTCTTGGAAACAAATTAATGGTTTAGATTGATTCATTTTACTTAAGCAAAAAAAAAATTATTTATATGACATGAGAGGACAAATGAATGCAATGTCTAGATTTTTCTCGGAAACAAATCAATGGTTTAGATTGATTTATTTATTTCAGCAACAAAAAAATATTATGTATATGACATGAGAATGAGAAGACAAATGAATGCAATGGCTAGATCCTTCTTGGACATAAATCAATGATTTACATTGATTTATTTTACTTATCAAAAAGAATATTATTTACATGACATGATTAATCAAATAAACAAATTAAGTCTTTGGAAGACACCTAATTGGTTTTTGTCGTCAAATCTGTTTTAAGGACTTGCATTTGATATATGGTGAAAACCTAAAAAGCTCATCCTCTACTTTACTACAACTACATATGGAATCTCTTCTTATATATAATTTCTTCTCTTATTTAATTTTAGATTTAGTTTTACTCTACTACGAGTGATTGTTGGAGTGTTAAAGTTGAAGCAATTTAGTTTGTATTTCTTGGTAGAAAGTAAACTCGTATAAACATGCATAGGTCCCAATCATATTTTAATACGAGTTTTTTAACACTTTGATGAGAACAAATTGATAATGAAAAGAGACCAAATTGAACACAAGCTTTACATTAAATGGCGTAGAACGATTCTTTTTTAAAATAAAATAAAAAGAAGTAATGTTTGTATGACATGAAATGACTAATGAATACAATGGTTAGATCTTTGTTAGAAAAAAATCAATAGCTTAGATCTATTATCTTACACTATAAAAGGGGATGCTATATTTGGAAGATGAATATCACCACCATTTTCTCTTAATAGATGAGTTTCAACTATGGTAATCCACGTTATATTATATCTTCTTCGTTTTCTTCATCTTCAAAAAATGACTATTATGATGATATAGATACACTAGTAGCTAGTCAACCATCACCTAATAAACGAGAATCTCATACTGTTCAAAGACATGATAATTACTTTGTTCAATGAAGAGATGAAATCGGCAAACTTGGATTGTGTGGTTTACAAAAATTTACTGTTGTGTTTCGAATGTTAGTGTACGGTTCTTCGGCAGACTCAAGAGATGAGTATATCAAAATAGGAGAACCTACAGCTCTAGAAAGTTTGAAACAATTTTGTCGTGTTGTTGTCAAGATATTTGGAAGCCGCTATCTTCGATCAACCCAATGCTCATGATGTTGCACGACTACTCCAATTGGTAAACGCCGAGGATTTCCAGGTATGTTGAGAAGTCTCAATTGTATGCATTGGAAATGAAAAAATTGTCCAACATCTTGGAGAGGGCAATATGTCGGTCGTAGTGGATCTCCATGCATATTTTGGTTTGCCGGATCTAATAATGACATCAATGTACTAGAGGCGTCTCATTTGTTTGCTAATATGGCTGAAGGTATTGCTCGACTGGCTAATTATGTTATTAATGGAAAATAATATGGTTTATTATCTAGCTGATGGTATATATTCAAAATGGTCTACTCTTGTTCAAAAATTTATGATCCACGTGGTCCCAAAAAAATTATTTGCCACGAAACAAGAAGCATGTAGAAAAGATGTGGAACGTGCATTTGGAGTATTGCAATAAAGATTTGCAATCGTTGTTGGACCTTCGCGTTCGTGGAGTAAAAAAGTGTTGCATGACATAATGACTGCTTGTATCATAGTGCATAATATGATAATGGAAGATGAGCGTGATATCAATGCAATAATTGACAAATAAGCTGAAGTTCCAAACGCAGAAGTCGAGATGGCAGGCAATGATGATGTTCGATTTCAATAATTTTTATCTCGACATAGAAAAATCAAGAATCGAGAAGCTCATTTTGAACTTCAAGATGCATCAGTTAAACATTTATGGTATGAGTATACTAATTCTGTAAATTAGTACTATGTAATTTGTCTTTTTATTATTCTTAATGTAGTAGTTTAAATGTTATACTGACAAATTAGTTAAATTTTATCAAAAATAATTGAATACAAAAAAGGTCCAATTTTCTAAATTCTTTGGTAAAACCCTTATGTACTCGTAGCCCCTATTTTGAGGTTTTTTACAAGTATTTTGATGATAAATAAAATAATAATAATAAAAAATACTATTTATTAAATATGGTTTTCTATTTAGAAAAATGATAGATGTACGCAACTATTTGTAATCTAAATAAAGTGAAAATAAATAAAAGTAATAACCCAAATGAGAATTCAAAGTTACAAGATCAAAACCCATCTCAAACCAGCAAAAACATGATCGAAGCCCATTAATAAACCCATAAACTACTAACTATAAAATAATATTATTTTTTGAGTGACTGTGTTGTGGTTGGAGATAAAAAACTTTTAATGTAAAAACTACACGAAATATAGAGTACTTTTAACACTAAAATAGTGTTGTGGTTGGAGATGCCTTTACAAGTTTAAAAAAACGTATTGGGAAAAAAATAAAGAATTTATTCAGAGTAGGGTTGGGCACATATTGAATATCTGGAAATTTTATAATATCTTGATCCAGATCCATGCACTACAAATATCCAAAAAAATTTCAAAACTGCGGATATCTAGATAGGATATAGGGAGTATCATGTAAAACATCCTCTTTATACAAGAAATTGTGCAAAATGCTCTGTTTTGAAGAGCTTGTCTCGCGTGCCCCCTTTTTATGATGAAAAGACAAATGTAGCCTTGAGAATAGGTGGTCATCAGGCAGACCCTTATTAACGGGTAGGAGAAACGGGCATGTGAATCTGTAAAGTAAAAGTCTTCGCCAACGAGAAGAGAACCATTTTTTGTAGTTTCTGTAAAACTCGAACTCTCTCTCTAGTAAAATCTCAAAACCATGAAGAGAAGCAGTCTAGCCAACAGAAAAAAAAAGTAACTATGAAGAGAAGAAAGAAGGTTGAAGAAAGGTAATTGTTAATGGGAAGCATTTCGCAAAATCTGAGATTGGTTTTTTTTGATTTCTCGATAGGGATTACTTAATTTGGGTAAAATCTGAGATTAAGTTATCGATATATCGATAGGGATTCCTTGATTTGGGTTTTTGATCTATTTAATATGGGTTTCTGAATCATAAGGGTAATTGTTAAAGGAAAGCAATTATGAGATTGGGAAGAATATCAAAATAGATTTCGATGTGCTGAGTGAAGGTTATGTTCTTTGATGAGTAGAAGTGGTTATGTCCATTTGCTATGGTTTGTTTTTTGATTTAAAGACAAGGAGAACTGATGATGATAAATTTTGGGGTTGTCTTTGTGTTACGATTGAAAATTCGAACAGTAATAGTTGACTTGTTAACTATATTCACAAATTTGTCAGCAGATATTCCATGTCTTTATGCTTACATTCAGATATGTCCATGTATACATTTTCTAATTTGTTACGGTTACATGTCTCTAAGCTTTGAATTTCATATATTTTCCATGTCTTTTTTTTGTGGATGTGTTTTGTCCATGTCTAATTGTATTGTAATTAACAAAATGTTCATGTCTAGATGAAGTATATACTCTGTCAGATAAACTTATGTTCATGTCTAATCACATGAGTATATCCTATGAACTTGTCTATTTGATTAACAGTGAATGCTATATAGTAACGTTAGTAGCGCTTAAGCACTTGTCCATGCCAGGTTAAATAAAATAAATATAATGTCCTTGTATGTTTTTCCAAGATCATTTGTCCATGTCGAGTTGTAAAATAGTTAACCCATTGACTATATTCACATCATAAGATGGTCCATGTCTTTATACTTACATTCAGCTATGTCCAAGTCTTTATACTTACATTCAGCTATGTCCATGTCTTTATACTTACATTCAGCTATGTCCATGTCTTTATACTTACATTCAGCTATGTCCATGTATACATTTTCTAATATGGCTACATGTCACTGAGCTTAGAATTTGACATGTCGTCACTTAAAATATTTCATATAATGTTCATGTCTTTTTTGTGGATGTGTTTTGTCCATGTCTAGTTGCATTATAATTAACACAATGTTCATGTCTATATGAAGTAGATACTCTTACATAACTTATGTCCATGTCTAATCACATGAAAATATCCTATGTCCATGTCTATTTGATTAACAGTGAATGTGATATAGTAACGTCAATAGCGCTTTAGCACTTGTCCATGTTAGTTTGAATAAAGTATAGATAATGTCCTTGTTTGTTTTTCTATGACTATTTGTCCATGTCTATTGTTGTTTATGTGTTTTGTCCATGTGTACTTGCATTATAATTAACAAATTGTTCATGTCTAGATAATGTCATATAAAACTTATGTCCATGAATAGATTATCCAATTCGTTACGGCTAAATGTCCATGGGATTAGAATTTGACTATATAATGTCCATCTTCTATTTTTGGGATGTGTTTTGTTCATGTCTCCAGTTGAATTATAATTAATACAATGTTCATATATAGATGAAGTTGATAATGTGAGAAGAACCCATATGTAATTTCTTTATTGTTAACCCAATAACAAAATTAGCTATGTTCATGTCTAATTACAAGAGTATTTGTCCATATGTACATTCTTTATTGTGTAAGTGTATGAAAATTTGCGTCATGAAACTCTAGTAATAAATGGTGACGACAGCAAGATCCAATATGAAACACACACTTGTTTATTTATCTGCGAAGAAGAAAAAAGAGAAGGTTTCGGTCAGGGACCATTCTGTCTTTTTAAATTGGTAAGAGGACACGCTACACAATATACAAAAGGTGGAAGTATTTCACAAAATTATCTCTCAAAACAGGGCATGGCAGACAATTTTCTCTACGATTTATTATAACATTACATTATTAAAAATAAATAATACCATATTTGTAGAAGATGTAAGAAAAGTAAATATGTAGATTTATAGTATTAAAAATATGAGTTTCTTTCTAAAATGACCCATGGTTCAAATAACCTACAATTTTCTCTCTCCTAAAACTACTCCAAATCACCATTCATTCTTCACATAATTCCGAAAATACCATTAGTTTTTTTTATTAGTATAAATTTCAGCAAATCATAAAATTACCAAAATATTTATCAAACCTACAATATTTACAAAAATGTCATCTTCTTCAATTCCACCAACCTCCATTAACAACAACAAAAAATGCTCTAAATGCCCATGAATCTTCTATACTCGAGCTTACCAACCACCATTTGATGTACCTCATTTTTATCAATTTTAAGCTCATTAATTCACATGTTTTTAGAGTCTTTGTTAGTGTTTTAGAGTTTTCGCAGGTATACAACAAAATTTAATTTGGATTGTGGACGCGAAGCATGGATGGAGCAAATCAGAGCAATTCTGGCAGAACACCAAGATCGATAAATCCTCACCGAGATTGATCAATCCCATACCTCAACAAGAGCAACGCACGACGTGAAGATCGACCAGCAAAGCCTAATCGATCGTCTCACCACCAGGATATGTGCCCAACCTGTGGATCGACCTTGCCTCCAAGGATCAACTGATCCACCTCTTCGAAGTGATTTGCGCCCGACTTGGAAATCGACCAGCTACCACTGAGATTAACCGATCATATCACGGATTGATCGATCCTCAAAGCAGTGAAAGATTGACCTAATTTTCTTGTTTTGTACTCACCCGTTTTTAGACATATAAAACCAAGTTTTAGGTTTTTTTAAAAAAACAAATTTTTATCATTACAGCTGAGAGACCTTTTGTAAGCAAGGGAGAAGGATTCCTCCTCAACATTGAGAAAATCTCTCTTTATTCTATTTTGAAATTGAATGATGTTTTCTTATTCTATGAAATTGTCTCATTCAATTATGTATGAGTAGTTTCGTAATCAGGTTTAGGGTTTTCTTGCGAATTAGGAATCAATGGTGTAGGAACAAATAAGGCTCGATTTTGTCTGTTCTCCGTCTATCGCTATGTGTAATGATTAAATTAGCCTGATCATATAGCTTATGATCTTAGGTTGTTTAACTTTCCAAAAGCCTGTTAGACGTCTGAACTAGCATAGATGAGCAACTAGTCCTTAACCAACGAAAGCTAATGTTAAGGCTAGTTGTGGACATATTAAATCCAATCGATAAAGCATGTTAACATCTCTGGGACCAACGAAAATTAGGATCACCAGGTTGATAAACATAGAAGTAGGCACCACGATAGTGGGTTTGCTAGAATTTTATATCTAAGTTGAGAATTGGTTTAATGTATGCCCTGAATAGTTTTCCTGATTTGATTTCATGTACTTGATGAATTCCCGATGCCTGATGTTTTTAATATTGAGTTTTACTCGTCTTTAATCGCTTAAGTTTTTAGTCTTATCACCTCGTTAATTGTTTTGACTTAGCTTGAGTTAGTATTGAGTAGTCGATAGTGCAGTCCTTGGTTCTTCGTAGATTCGATCCCTAAGTATTACTACCTTTGCTGTGCACTTGCAGTAGATTGCTAGGGTAAAACCTGAGTATACCCTGCATACACCCAGAGGAATACAAATTCAGATTGGCAGAATTTTTACAGTATCTTTTATGATCGGGTCATAAGGAACACGATCGTTCCAATGAAGTTCGTTTGCACCAACACGTTCGATAAGCTTGGGATCCTAGATGATGTGAATGACATGATAGGCAGACTCGGTTTGGGGACTTTCGCGCATCGCAACTATCCATTCTATATAGAGCCAGTCCGTTAGCTGTTAGCATCCTGCAATGTTCACATGGCTGCTGATCCTCATGCTCCCATACATGCTGCTCTTTTCACATTCTTTTACTGTGGAACATTGTGTATGATGACAGTTAGAGATATCTAGAAGATTTATGGGTTCAAGGAACTTGCAGTGGGACGCTTGCCATAACAGGACGGTCAGAAAAATTTATCATTGTGGTATATCTTAGAAGATGGTGGATATCAGGGTTGTACATCAAAGCTAACGCACATCAGAACCTTGCAGTTCAGATGGTGTCAAAGATTATTGGTTATACTATTTTTGGTAAGGAGGAGTCGGGTTTAATGACGAAGGCTAAGCTGGAACTACTTCATCATGCTATAGCTCAAGCAGTTCTAGATCTCTATGGCAACTTGCCTCTGCCTCAACAGATGACCCTCGACATCAACTAGGGATTTGTTTTCGCTGAGCTGCTCACAGAACGACGCTTCAGAGAATTACCCGACACACTGCTGAAGGAGACGATAGACAGTTTTCTTACTTTGATCTTCATATTCACCGGTTGGATCTCAGCAGCACACAGACGATCGAGAGGATCTATAACATGGATGACAGGTTTGATAAACTATACCTACCTGACGGCAAAGACTAAATGAAGATACTATGCTCAAGATTGGTAGTCCTGCTGGTGCAAACTTCCACCACCAGAGATTACCTCGGTCACTTGTCACTCCAATGTGATTTTTATGCCATACATCACCAACCCAGAGATTGCTGAGATTGAGCCTCTTCGCCCGACTCATCGTACTCTTTCCCACCGATACAAGGATCTACTAGACTCGCCTCCTCAAGCACCTTCACAGCCACCCTCTTCGCGCACTACTATAAAAGTTATGATGGAGCATGTGATTCCAGAGTACCCTTCAGAGTATGATCACCCTTCTTTCTCTAATGACTTTACTTACAGGGAGTATCGGCACTGGCATTATGAGACTGAGCAGAGGAAACACTCCATTTTGAGACCCATCTGGGATGCACTAAGGAAGATTAAGGTGCCGGTGTCTTCTTGTTTAGGGGAACCTTCAAAGAGTAGAACTGAGACGAGCACGAGAGCTACAACTGTGAGAGCCACTGTTGCTGGACATGGGCTTGCTGATTCATCTGATGAGGAAGAAGACGTGCATACCTTAGAGCGCCTCCTACCTCACCGTTGCAGAGCTGCTGGACATTGAGAGAGTTGCAACCCAAAGTAGCTTAGAGTTTGATCGCCTTCTTTCCCTTTTTCCTTTTTATTTTTCTATTTTATGTACTTTTTATCGTATTTTTATGGGTAAGTCGTGCTCTCTTTAGGTTTATTCTCACATCGGAACAATGTGAAGTAAGTCTGGGGGAGGACAATTGCCGTGACTAACACTATTTTTCTTTCTTTCGTTTTTCTTTTTAGACATTTTATGCTTTTATTGAGTCATTTTGAATTTAAAAACTGATTGTAAGAACTATGATTTTCGAGGTCTATTGCATTGTCATGAACTAAGTACCATTGATTTGAATCTGAAAGGGATCGATTGACTATTGGAAAACTCAGAGACTACACAACATCTCAGTACCACCCACATCCTCTTGGGTATACGAAGAATCTCATGCCGGCTTCACACATAACCTGACTTAATCTTCTTGTCAAGGGAGCATGTATACTTAGGATCAAGTTCTTTTTTCAGTGCAATGATGGATTTTCCTATGTGAGTATGGTCCCCCATTCTTCATCATTTCAAATATTCATTTAACAAGGTTGTATGCATTGTTAGTAGGCTAAAGGAAAAAGTGCTTTAATGACGCTGCTATTTTCTTAAGTAATGTTGGTAGTCTGAGGGAAATTCCAATGACGCTACCCTTTGCTTTAGTATTTTGAGTAGGCTGAGAAAAACAACAATGATGTTACTCTTGCCTACACCCTACGAATTGCTGAAAAACCGACCAAACAGAAATTTGAGTTAGTTTGCAATAAAAATGGAATGAGAGGAAAAGAACCATATAGAAGGTAGTCTTGAGATTGAAAGAGAAACTCATATGTCCTTTGATCAATGTTCCCTCGATGAGATCGCACCTAGATACATTAGGAAGTCGGTATGGTGCATTCAGATTGCTTACTTGGATTGTAGAGTTCAACCGGGATAGTTGCTAAGTGTGAGGGAAGTACAAGGTGGTCTCGATCATGTCAGGTAAGTTTCATGTTGTCTACTTCACGGATTAATTTTGCAATGTTCTTATGACGAATGAGTCCCTTTAGTTGCATCTTTCGTTTAGTCTTTTGTTTCTTTGGTTGAGGACAAACAAGAAGCTAAGCCTGGGGGAATTGATGTACCTCGTTTTTATCAGTTTTAAGCTCATTAATTCACATGTTTTTATAATCTTTGTTAGTGTTTTAGAGTCTTTGCAGGTATAAAACAAGTTTAATCCGGATCGTAAACGCGAAGAATGGATTAGAGCAAATCGGAGCAATTCCGGCAGAACACCAAGATCAATCGATCCTCATCGATATTGATCGATTCAATACCTCATCAAGAACAACGCACAAAGTGAAGATTGACTAGCAAAACATGATCGATCGTCTCGCCACCAGGATGTGCGCCAGACCTGTGGATCCACCTTGCCTCCCAGGATAGACCGATCCAGCTCTTCGAAGTGATTTGCGCCCGACTTGGAAATCGACCAGCCACCGCTGAGATCGGCCGATCATATCACGGATCTATCAATTTGCACCTGGATCGATCGAGCCTCAAAGCAGCGAAAGAATGACCTAGTTTTCATGTTTTGTACTCACGCGTTTTTAGACATATAAAACCAAGTTTTTAGGTTTTCTAAAAAACCAAGTTTTTAGGTTTTCTAAAAATACAAGTTTTTATCATTACGGCTGAGTGACCTTTTGTAAGAAAGGGAGAAGGATTCCTCCTCAACATTGAGCAAAATTTCTCTTTATTTTATTTTGAAATTTAATGATGTTTTCTTCTTATATGAAATTGTCTCATTCAATTATGTATGAGTAGTTTCATAATCAGGTTTAGGGTTTTCTATGGAATTATGAATCAATGATTTAGGAACAAATATGGCTCGATTTTGTGTGTTTTTCGTCTATCGTTGTGTGTAATGCTTAGATTAGTCTGAATTCTGATGCTTGATATTTTTCATATTGAGTTTTAATTGTCTTTAATTGTTTAAGTTGTTAGTTCTTATCACCTCGTTAATTCTTTTGACTTAGCTTGAGTTAGAATTGAGTAGTCAGTAGTGGAATCTTTGGTTCTTTGTAGATTCGATCCCTAAGTACTACTATGTTTGTTGTTCACTTGCAGTAGATTGCTAGGATAGAACCTGAGTGTACACCATTCACAATCTCCAACCCTATTTTCTTCCATTCTCTCTTCATTTCTCTACACAAATCTCTCTAATTTTTATTTTAACATTTCAGAATTCTCAAAGCTTCCATTTTGGGGCATTTAGCAAGTAAAAGTAAAGATTAACGGTTTAGTCCGACATTCTGGGCATCTAACTAAGGTAAATATAATCCCTAGCTCAAATTTAGCTATTTTCTGCATATTTCTGAAAGTTCTAGAGAGTAAACATCAGGTGAAGTCTGTGCTCCATATAGACTTCACCTGAAGTCTGCAAGTCAACTCAGAGGTTAGTTTTGCATTTGACTATTTTCTGGATTCGGAAAGTAGACTTCATGTGAAGTTTTCACATTCTTGTTTAGAAACCAAAAAAAAAATATAAACGAAGACTTTACATGAAGTCTGCTAAAAACTGAGTCAGTTTTGCAATTGACTAAAATTTTGATTTTTACGTAGACTTCACAAGAAGTCTCCAAAAATCACGCAGACTTCATTTGAAGTCTCCATTTCTTAGAGGATTTATTTTTGAAGTTGACTAACATTAAGATTATTTGACCAAAAAAATCAGGAAATTTGTGTGAAAGAGCAGACTTCACCTGAACTGTTCTAAAATTCTGAAGACTTCATGTGAAGTCTACGTTTCATAATAAAAAATGGACCCCACGTATGCTTTCTGCGCAATTAATAAAAAATAATTTTTTTTGTAAAATACGGTAGACTTCAAGAGAAGTCTACTATATTTGTGTTGAAGACTTTAGTTGAAGTCTGCTTCGTCGGAGACTTCACCTCGAGACTCTGGTTATTAAAGTCAAATTTAGTCAATTGCAAAAGTAACCTCTGTCTTATAGAGTAGAATTCACCTAAAGTCTACTACATTTTGTGAAGACTACTATTTTTAAATGAAATTAAGGAGTCTTCACGTGAAGTCTATGAATAAAAATCTTTATTCTGGGTAATTGCAAATATAACCTTTCAAAATGTAGACTTCAAGTGAAGTCTGCGTTTGAAAAGTTAACATTTAGTCAAATGCAGAAATAACCTATGGAGACTTCAGGTGAAGTTTGCTTTTATCTTCGTAGAGTTCACTTGAAGTCTACACTTGTAAAGTAGACTTATGGTGAAGTCTTTGAAGATAAATAGTAGACTTCATGTGAACTCTTCTGTTTAATTTTGTTAAAAATGTATTGAAAGTAAATTAAATTTTTTTTTTTTTTGGTATTTTTCCAATATGTGTTTGATACTTTGTTTGCTTTTGTATAAGTTTAACATTATTATATATTATAGTTAAGTCTGCGTAAATTGTATATGTGATATAAGTAGTTAGATAATTCAATGTTGACTTCACATGAAATCTACTCTAGGTAGACTTCAGATGAAATCTGCGTCAGTGTTAGACCTCATGTGTATAACTTAGTAATTTACAAGTTATTTTTGTAAGTATTTGTGAAGTCTCTATTTATTACAAATTTTTGCTAATTTTAGAGTTTTTCATTTCCTTATAACTTTATCTTTTGGCATATGAAGTATAAATCATGCCATTTTGTATGTTCTTATAGTAAATTATGACAAGAAACACTTCAATAAATTAGTCTATGTTGTCTTTAGTTCATAATTAAAATTATTTTGTCTTCAACATAAATCAGCAAATGAAATTTACAACTCAAATATAATAACTACTCAAATATAATAACTAAAGCTATTAACCACTCAAATATAATAACTAAAGCTAGACTTAATTAGCAAATCACATGATAATCATTAAGCAAACAAAAATAATCCAGTATGGGCCATCATCATCATCATCATCTCTTGTCATTTAGGAAAGCTTTCGCGAAAATTCTAACTAGTTAATCTAAGTATGAGATTCTGCAAACATAAATGAAAGAAAACTAAATTTATTAAGTACTATAATGAAATCAATAAAACTAAATCTTAAAATAAGTCTAAAGAAGTCTTCTTGAGAAGTTTTCTTAAGAAGTCTGCTTTTTTTTTTGTCAACTAGCCTAGAGTCTTTTAAATCTCCTTCTACTACTACAGGTAGAGGGTTCGATCCCTGGTGCCTTGAGGATTTGTAAAGTGACTACACCACTGGGCCACTTGTCATCGGCCTTAAGAAGTCTGCTTAAAAAGTTTGTTTTAGAAGTCTACTTAAGAAGACTTAAGAAGTCTTCTTAATAAGTTTTCTTAAGAAGTCTGCTTAAAAGAACCAACGAAAATACTTAATAAAAATGTAATCTTTTATGACAAAAGTTAAAAAATATTGATTTTTACATAATATTTCTAATAAAAATGTAAACTTTGATAAGAAAATGTCAAAAAAAAAGACTTTCACATAATATTTTATTAGAAATATAAATCATATACAAAAAAAAAATAATTTTCACTTATGAAAGTCATTAGAATTCTAATCATTAACTAAAAAAAAGTCAAATTTTAAGAAAAAAACTACAATTTGTTTATAAAAAAAAGCTCAGATACTAAGTTTTCTTTAAAACAATCTCAACCAAATATGATTTAATAAATCATATCAAAAATATTTCATCTTCAACTAGAAAAAACAAAAAAAAAGCTAAAAATTTTCACAAGATCACATTTCAAAAAAATCTTTAACTAGAAAAAAAAAATCAAACTTACACACAACTATCATTACAAATAAAATCTTTCACAAGAAAAGTTCAAAAGTTATATATTTTTCATTAGAAAAATTTTTAAAAATGGATCTTTCACAAGAAAAGTTCAAAAAAACATCTTTCACAAAAAAAATTGAAAAATAGATCTTTCACAAGAAAAATTCAAAAAAAAAAAAAGATATTTCACAAGAAAAATTCAAAAAAATAAATATTTCACATCATATTCATTAAAAATGTAATCTTTAACAAAAAAATAAAATATCAAATTTTTCACAAGATCTCATTTCAAAAAAATATTTAACTAGAAAGCACAAAAAAAAAATCAAACTTTCACGCAACTTTCTTTAAAACTAAAATCTTTCACAAGAACGTTCAAAAAAATAATCTTTCATAGAAAATTCATTAAAAATACAATTTCTAACCATAAAATATATAAAAAATCAAAATTTTCACAAGATCTCCTTTGAAAATCGGATCTTTAACTGAAAAACACAAAACAAAATCAATATTTTAACAAGAAGAAAAATCTCAACATTTTCCAAAACAAATCTACCTTTTTCAGAGATATGATAGATATTGGCCATAGACAAGAGGCTTCGGTGGATGGAGGCTTCCCATGGAATATGCAAAAAATAAAGGCGAAAATTATGAAAAAAGAGTGAAAAAAATCTTAGATCGTGAAGGAGAAGAGAAGAGTTCAGATTTCTTACACTTTGGCCAAAATAAGACACAACACGTTGGCTGGAAAGAAAAAGAGATAAAAAGTGGCTAATGTTTTTTTTGCTTCTTCTAAAACTTGTATTTATATGTAGGTTAACTTTCTGATTCAATTGTTGGTTAATTTTGGTTTAGCATAACCCAATTTAATTTCAATTTTAATTTTAATTTTGGAGGAGCAGACTTCAGGTGAAGTCTGCAAATATCATACAAACTTCAAGTGAAGTCTGCATCATGAAGACTTTACGTGAAGTTTGCACTAACCCTTAAACATCGTAGCTTTGAAAGTAGACTTCACATGAAGTCTGCTTTGAAAGTAGACTACTCATGAAGTCTACTCCTGTAAATCGTTGACTTCACATGAAGTCTGCACTAAACCCTGAACCACAAACCCTAAATTCTAAACCGCAAAACGAATGTTAATACGCAAATATTAGACCAAAAACTTATACTTTCTAAATATATGCACAAGTTAACTCTTTTATTCCATTTGTACATTTCAAATACAAAATTTACAAATCCCACATGATTACCATCTTATATTGCTAAACCCTAAACCATTACATAGTTTGTTTATGAACTTTGTGGTTTAATCTTTGTTGATTTTCTTTGACCAAGTTTTAGTGAAATTTTGTTTTTAATATTTCATAATTCTTTGTTATTAATTTTGTAATGAAAATAATAAGTTTATAATAATAATTACTATTTTAATTTTAAATTATATAGCAGACTTCACGTGAAGTCTACTCTAACCCCTAAACCATATACCCTTAATTCTAAATTCTAAATTCTAGAGCGCAAACCGAATATCTTCTCTATAATACTCAAATGTTAGACCAAATATTTATACTCTCTAAATATATGCACAATTTAACTCTTTTATTCTATTTTTACATTTCAAATACAAAATTTACAAATATCATATGATTACCATCTCTTATTACCATAAACCCTAAATAATTACATAGTTTGTTTATGAACTTTGTGGTTTGATTTTATTTTATTTTATATGACCATGTTTTACTGAAATTTTATTTTGAATACTTCATAATTGTTTATGTAGTCAAAATTATAAGCATATAATAATAATTACTATTTAATTCTAAATTAAATATATAATTAAAGAGCAGACTTCACATAAAATCTTGTCTTAGAACTAGAAGACTTCAAATAAAGTTTTCTGTAGGAAAATTTCACGTGAAGTCTTCAATATCTCTAAGGGGTATAAATGTAATTGCATTTCTAGGAGACTAGATGTATATATAATAAATTAGATTAGTTATATATATATATATATATATATATATATATCTTATATATTAAAGCGGGAAACACTTTCATTTAGACTATGTTTTAAACTTTATGATAAAATTTAACCTAAGGTTAATAACAACCCTTAGAAATAGGTTAAGATAAATTTTGTTACAGATTTTAATATAAAAATTCAAAATTAATAAAATTTAATGGAAAAAACTTTAAGAAGTTAAAATTTAATAAAAATATATCGGTTATTAATTTGGTTTCGGTATGGCTTGGATTCAATGTTCCATATACATATATTTAGGAAACATTTTGGTATTTTGTCGGATTCGGTTCATCTAATTTATTTCAGTATAGACCAAGTTCTTTTTTTTTTTGTCAACTCATGATATTAGATCACCAAATAGGTGATAAAATTACAGTGGGGAACCTATAAGTGATTCTCTAGCAGAATGCGCCNTTTCAGTATAGACCAAGTTCTTTTTTTTTTTGTCAACTCATGATATTAGATCACCAAATAGGTGATAAAATTACAGTGGGG
>OVAX01000576.1:5802-73908 GCA_900406405.1 Lepidium africanum
AAAAAAAAAAAAAAAAAAAACACTCCAGCAAACTCATTGTTCTTGTCAAATTGTGGAATCGATTAGGAAACTAAAGTCAAATTCCTTGAGCCACAAGTTTTGTCACATTAACTCACCGAAATGGGCCTTCCCTTTAAATCAGATTTACAAAACGTTTTGGGCTCTACTATTTAACATAATCTCTAGAATACCTATTGGGCTTCTCTATTATGTAATGAGCTCGTCCCAACATAATATTTTTTGTACACATTTTAAATTTTATTTAATAAAAAAACGTTTCGAAATAAAAACCCTATTTACAATTTATCTCTTCCGTTCCCAAAAACAAAATTCATAACAAGCATCAATGACGTCTCTCTACGTGAATGATATTTTTAAATTTTCTCCACGACCCACTTCCAATTCCTCAGAATTACCTGAAAGATTTCATCTCAAACCTCAATCCTTGAAATTTTTATATCCGAAAACCCTATAAATCCTACGAGATTGCTTTTCAAAGTCAGAGCCGATAATGGAAACGTTAACGAGAGTAGTCCCATTGGAGACGATTCCGGTAGATCAAATGATAGCTCCGAAATTCAGAAGTATTTTCAGAATCGAGATTACAATAAGAAATATGGATTCTCCGAAGATATCGATTCGATCACAATCCCTAAGGGTTTATCTGAAAACACGATTCGATTGATATCTGAATTGAAAGAAGAACCAGATTGGATGCTTGATTTTAGGTTAAAAGCTTATGCCAAGTTTTTGAAATTACAAGAACCAAAATGGTCAGATAATCGATATCCTTCGATTAATCTTCAAGATATGTGTTATTACTCAGCTACTAAAAAGAAACCAGGTTCGAATAGTTTAGATGAAGTCGATCCCAAAGTTCTTAAGTATTTCGACAAGTTTGGTTGTCCTTTAACAGAGCAGAAAGGAAAGGCTAATGTTGCGGTTGATGCAGTTTTCGATAGTGTTTCGGTAGCAACGACTCATAGAGAGAAGCTTGAGAAAGCCGGTGTGATTTTCTGTTCTATCTCTGAAGCTATTAGAGAATACCCTGATTTGATTAAGAAGTATTTAGGAAAAGTTGTGCCAAGTGATGATAATTACTACGCAGCTTTGAATTCAGCTGTTTTTAGTGATGGAACTTTCTGTTATATACCCAAGGACACCACATGCCCAATGACTCTTTCAAGTTATTTTCGGATTAATGCGATGGAGACTGGTCAGTTTGAGAGGACTTTGATTATTGCAGAAGAAGGGAGTTTAGTTGAGTATTATGAAGGATGCACTGCTCCTTCTTATGACAGGAATCAGCTTCATGCTGCTGTGGTTGAGCTCTATTGTGGAGAATAAGCTAAGATCTGTGGATGAGCAAGGTAAAGGTGGGGTTTACAATTTTGTCACAAAGCGTGGTCTCTGCGCTGGTGATCGTTCTGAAATCTCATGGACTCAGGCTGAGTTTGGGTCGGCTATAACTTGGAAATACCCGAGTGTTGTCTTACAAGGTGATGGTTCAATTGGTGAGTTTTATTCTGTTGCATATACTGATAACTATCAGCAAGCAGATACTGGGTCTAAGATGATTCACAAGGGAAAAAACACAAGAAGTAGAATCATTTCAAAGGGATATTCAGTTGGACATTCGAGAAATTGTTATCGAGGTTTAGTTCAGGTTCTGTCCAAAGCTGAGAATGCTAAAAATACTTCAACTTGTGACTCGATGCTTATTGGTGACAAAGCAGCTGCTAATACCTATCCTTACATCCAGGTAAATTGCCCATCGTAGAGATTTGATAGCATATAAATAGTGGTTTGACTTTGTTTATGTTGTGGGTTTGGAATAATAACAGGTGAAGAATCCATCGTCAAAAGTGGAGCATGAAGCGAGTACTTCAAAGATGGGAGCAGATCAGATTTTTTATTTTAAGCAGAGAGGTATTGATCAGGAGAAAGCATTAGCAGCTATGATTTCTGGATTCTGCAGTGATGTTTATAACAAGTTGCCTGCTGAATTTGGAGCTAAAGTTAAGCAGCTTTTGAGCACCAAGCTTGAAAGATCTGTGGGTTAAAAGCAAAAAGAATAAATGAGTCTTTGATAAGGATTGGTTATGGCTCTAACTTTAGAATTGTTGATGTAGAATCAGGTTGCAGGTGATTTTGCTCTTTCTTTAGAATTTTTTCTTACAAAATAAGGAATATTAAAGTATAGTATTATTTTCTAAGTTGCTGAAAAACATAAATTAAGTATATTATTATCTTACAATTTTGCATAATCTCGTTACAATTTTTATTTGTATTTTGCATAATTACATCAAAGCAGCTGCTAAGAGTGTACATTTTAGAAAAAGTCAAGTGTTTATTTTTCTTCTAAATCAAAATTTATTTGATTTTATTTACAAAAAGTAATAATTCCTTTACGGACTGCTAAAAGACGCTATCACGGCATCACCTCTTGGCGGATCCAACGAGACAGCCAAATCAAAGATCTCTAATAATATTTGTTTCTGTTTTATATATTTATTTTTAATAACGTTTTGTCTCTTTTCGTCCATCGTCACCTACCTAAACCCATTTCTCTCATCACTCACTATAGCTGCGAACAAAGCAAAATCGGAAACTACTCTCGAAGCTTATTCTTCTCTCGCCCTCTTTCGTCTTCTCGAAGGTCAGATTCTCAATCTCTCGTTTTCTTTTTCCTTTTTCAATTGAGAATTTCTTTTCCCTGTTCTTCACTTTTGGATACTGTTTTTTGTTTTGTAATTGAACATATAATAGTCTCCCAATCTAGGTTTCCATTTCCTAGATGTACGAATACCTCCTCTGAATCTTTTGTTAGAGCTATATCTTCTCTTCTTATGGTTTCGATCTAGTTTACCTTTCTCGTCGTTTAGGGTTTAAGGTGCTTTTTATTTTTCTCGAATTTGCTTATTGTTGTTGTTTGTTTGCTCGATAGATAGATGTCTCTTTTTTTACTGTTTTGCCAAATTGTTCGTCTTTTATCTCTTCAAATTTACCTCAGATTGGAAATTTTGAGATTTGTCTGATATGGAGCTGTTTGTGTTAATGTTTGTTAGGTTTTAACAAGTTTTATTTCTCTTCTTTGAATAAGCAGGAAAAAAAATGGCAGCAACATCAGCTTCTTTGTTTTCAATTGGATCAACTGTTTCTTACTCCTCTAGAGCCAGCTCCTTACCACAATCAAGGGTCCAAGCTGTTAACTTTAACTCAGTCCCTAGTTTCACCGCTCTTCGATCAACGTCTCTGATCTGTGGACCTGATTCTCGTTCCTTGAGCAAGACTCTGTGCCGCTCTGTAGCGAAAGCTCAAACTTCTGACAAAAAGCCGTATGGATTCAAGATCAATGCTTCATACAAAGTAGCTGTTCTTGGTGCTGCTGGAGGTATAGGCCAGCCTCTATCACTTCTCATCAAGATGTCTCCGTTAGTCTCTACTCTTCATCTTTACGATATTGCTAATGTCAAGGGAGTTGCTGCTGATTTGAGTCATTGTAATACTCCTTCTCAAGTTCGTGATTTTACTGGACCTTCTGAGTTAGCTGATTGTTTGAAGGATGTGAATGTTGTGGTTATCCCGGCTGGTGTGCCGAGGAAACCGGGTATGACCCGTGATGATCTCTTCAACATCAATGCCAACATTGTGAAAACACTTGTTGAGGCTGTTGCTGATAACTGTCCTAATGCCTTCATCCACATCATCAGTAACCCTGTTAACTCTACGGTGCCTATTGCTGCTGAAGTGTTGAAACAGAAAGGTGTCTATGATCCCAAGAAGCTGTTTGGTGTCACTACTCTGGATGTTGTGAGGGCTAACACTTTTGTTTCTCAGAAAAAGAACCTTAAGCTCATTGATGTTGATGTTCCGGTTATTGGTGGACATGCTGGAATCACCATTCTACCTATTCTCTCGAAAACCAAACCGTCTGTCAACTTTACTGATGAAGAAATCGAACAACTGACTGTTAGGATTCAGAACGCCGGAACTGAGGTTGTGGATGCCAAGGCTGGTGCAGGTTCAGCTACTTTGTCAATGGCATATGCAGCAGCAAGATTCGTTGAGTCATCTCTTCGTGCTCTTGATGGAGATGGAGATGTCTACGAGTGCTCGTTTGTAGACTCAAAGTTGACTGATCTCCCGTTCTTTGCATCACGTATCAAGCTTGGGAAGAACGGAGTTGAAGCTGTGATTGAGTCAGACCTTCAGGGATTGACTGAGTACGAGCAGAAAGCACTAGAAGCTCTTAAGCCAGAACTAAAAGCAAGCATTGAAAAGGGTATCGCATTCGCAAACAAACCTGCAGCTAACTAGAACGTGATCTCACTCAAGCAATCATTCTTCAGAGAAGCTGATAACATTTCTCTTCTGATCCTTTCGAGTTTTTTTTTTTACCTTTCATATTTCTTCCATCGGCGAGACATTTTCTTGTAGAATAAAGAATGTATTAGCTTCAGTTTGAAGATTTTGGAACATGGCATTGAAGCAGATTTTATAAACACAAGTTCTGAGATTTTCGAGATGTTTTAACTGCCAATATCATGATGAAAGGTTCAAGAGTTCCTTCACTGTTATTTCAAGGAATAAAATGGTGGTTTTTGTTGTTAATATGAGTACAAAAATGTGTGGGGTATACAACTTTAGGCGAGTCATCAACCAAAAATAGTGGCAGACATAAATCATCACCAAAAGTCTTTACAAGAGCAAGAGCCGTCCTTAAAATGATGAAATCGAGAACGATCTCTAATGATCACGACACGATCATAAACTTGAGATACAAACTTGGCAAAATTATGGCAATCAATGCATGTTCTTAGATTCTTGGTCACTCTAATGGTTGTTCCTGGTGCAGTCACAAGAATGGCAAAGGCAATAGCTAGCTTCTCGCTATGGTATGTCAACGCATATCCCTTTGCTTCTTCTGAATCGAGATTATGCAGTTCCGATGTGACTTCCGCCACATAACCTGCGATCTTTAGCTGCTGATTGATTTCCTTCAGCATTTCATAGATTTCTTCCATTCGGGGATGCTTAATATCGTCGACTATAAACTCATGAACGGTTCCTTGTAACTCGATTGTGCTGCATCCAGGTTTGGTCTGGATTCTTTTCTCTTTCATGAGTGAACGCAATTCAGTCACTTTCTCCCATTTCCCAACCGAAGAGTATGTGTTGAGTAACAGAACGTAATCTCCAGCTTCTTCGGCTTTGAGTTCGATAAGATGAGAGATCACTCGTTCCCCAAGTTCCACATTTCCATGGACTCTACAAGCCCCAAGCAGCGTACGCCAGATGGTTGAGTCCGGTTTCATCTCCATTGATATAATGACATTGTAGGCTTTATCAAGTAGACGAGCACGTCCCAAGAGATCAACAATACACCCATAGTGATGTACATTTGGCTTCATCTTAAACTCTCCGCTCTTTATTTTATCGAAAAACATCATTCCTTCATTGACCAAGCCGGAATGACTACACGCAGACAATAATCCCGTCAATGTCTGTTCCTGTGGAGCTATTCCAAACTTCAACATTTCGTTGAAAGCTTCAATGGCTTCTTTTCCGAATCCGTTCATGGCTAAACCCGAGATCATAGCTGTCCACGAGACAACGTTTCGTTCACGCATTTGATCAAAGACTTCACAAGCCTTATCCATAGACCCGCAACGTGAGTACATTGAAACCAGAGTGTTGTTCAAATTCAAAGCACCACCGAGACCGTTTTCATTGATAAAATCATGAACTTGTCTACCAAAATCCAACGCACCCAAGTTAGCACAAGCTTGTAAAGCCAGTAAGCATGTTACTCCGTCTGGTTTTACAGTGCCATCGACCTCGCTCTTTATCTTATCAAACAAACCCAGAACATCTCGCGTACGTTTGTTCCGCAGAAAACACGACATCAGCACGTTCCAAGAAACTGTATCTCTTTGGGAAATTTCGTCGAACACTTTACAGGCGTAAATACTGTTTTGACAGGTGGAGTAAAAATCCATCAGAGTTGTCAAGAGAAGACTATCCGAGAGAAACCCATCGCTGAAAATCTTGCCGTGAATCTGCGAACCACTTCTTAAGTCACCTGATTTGATGCAACACTTGAGGGTAAAAGAAGACGAAAGTGGATGAGCAGGATGAAAGCTGTTTCGTCTGAGAGCTCGAAACACGCGAAACCCTTCGAGGGGAGTTTCGCTGAGGGAAAAAGCTCTGATCATTGTGTTGCATTGAGAGAGAGTTGGGTTAATCCTCTGTGAGAAAACGCGGCGCGAGTAATCAATGTCTCGAGGAATGAGAAAAAGAGCGAGACGAGAGAGGAAGTGATGAAAAACGTCAGAGTTTCTGATTAAGGAAGTGCGAAGTAAGACGGCGTGAATCTGACGAAGATGAACTTTTCCGGTGGAAGACACAATCAGAGAAATCAGGTGATTATCGTTGCTGCTTATGGACTTCAACGTAGCCATCAATCCAAACAAGCCAATACTGAAAAAAACACAACGTCTGTGTTTTTACTTATATTTATCATAACCGTTTAACCGAAAGCTCTGACCATTTTGTTGCATCCAAATTTGATGGAGATTTAGCACATATATCATGGAAATAAGTTATTGATTATATATCTTCATTTTTTTGAGTTAGCTTCATTTTGATTCTCAAACTATATAATATCAATATAAGTGGAGCTGTGAATGGCTCATAATTTTTCAATCTGTGAACGAAATTCAGGAGACGAAAGGAAGGTTGAAGATTGATATACATTATATTATATGACTTTTCCTTATTTCATTTTCTTACAAATATTTTCTAACCACTCTTTCTTATGATTTTCTTCTTCTTTTTCTACCTTTCTCGAATATCATTTATCAAGGTATTATAAATCAAATATTTGCTTAGATTTGTGATTTTCAATCTAATAATTTAAAAGATTAAAAAGTGGAATGTACTTAGATAAATTTTTTCTGAAACAAAATAAATAATGTTTACCTTTCTTTTCAAAAAATAATAGTTAGGTTGATTATAATATCCCATTATAATTTAGAGATATTATGATAAACCTATAAGAGCGTATTACAGGAAAAAGAGGGCTTCTATGCCAAATCAAAACATATATGGTTAATTGCAAAATTAGAAACATCTCTGAGGTTCTTTTGTAATTAGCTATTTCTCTCTTCTCTTTTATTCTTCTGACTGTGTATCAGACTATGATTATTGAATATTGTTGAAAGAACTCTCAGGTGAGAATTCTCTGAGCCTGAAACTCATTGAATTCCACTTTGATGAATGAAATATGAACCTCTTTGATATTGACTGTATCAACTTGGTATCAGAGCACAAATGACGGTCTGTGGTGCTGCAAAAGATTCTCAGGCGGTGGCGCAAGTCGGAGAATCGGTGGAAGCGCTCTCAAATCGCATTGATGGACTCGAGCGATCTCTAAATGAAGCTCGTTTGACTTCAGAACAGTCTTTCTCAAGGCTTGAGGATCACAATCGCAAGGTAGATGAAGATTTTTGCAGTTTATATGCAAGATTGGATCAATTGATTCTGAATACGACTCGCGAGCCTATTCCAGCAGTGGAATCGCAACCTAGTATTCTGTCGAGTTCAAATTCACCTCCAAGAATTTCTCAGGTTCCTCTCAGAGACTCAGATTCAATCCGTAATCAAAGAGTGACTAATCAATCATGTACTCATGCGAGATTGGGAGATAGAGATAACATGGTAAAGAAAATCGATCTTCCTTTGTTTGATGGAGCTAATCTGTATAGTTGGATATCGTTAGTGGAAAGATTTTTTCGAATAGGAGGTTATCATAATGAAGATAAACTGGAAATGATTTCGTTGAGTCTCTCGGGTGATGCTTTGAATTGGTATGAGTGGGAATTGAATAGGTCTCCTTTTTAGAATTGGGATCAGTTCAAATCTGCTTTGCTTTTGCGTTTTAGAGGTAAAAGAAACAGAACTCCATATCGTAGTTTATTAGCTCTTAGACAGACTGAAGAAATGATTGATTACGTAAGAGCATTTGAAGAATTATCACCCCAAGTACCTTTCTTAGATGAGGAACTAATGGAAGGACTGTTTTGGTCTGGTTTGAAGGATCATAGGAAAGATGTAGTTGACCTAATGAAACCTCGAGATTTAAGGGAAATGATATTTGTGGCTCTTAGTTTGGAGCATAGTCAACTCAGTGAAATGATGTGTAAGGACTTATTGAATGAAAATAAGAGTGAAAGAGCTGTTCAGTCTGTTAATGGGCGTATGAATACTGGTCATATGTACTTTCAGGGTTAAAGAACAAAAATCAAGAGAATGTTCCTCCTAACTCGATTCAGAATAAACCAACATCACAATTAAATGGACCTCCTAGTCGTGACAGGAAAAGGTTGTCAAATGTTGATTTTGATGAAAAGAGGAAAAAGGGAATATGTTTCTTCTGTGATGGACCGTGGGTGAAAGGTCATAAGTGTGCCAAGAAACAATTAAGGGTCTTGACAGTGTTAAATGGGAGAGAGGTCGAAATACGAGAGGTGGAAGATGAAAATGAAGTTGAGAACATGGACATTGATGGTGAATGTTACAGCTTGTCGCTCAGTTCCTTCCTAAGAATTGTCTCTCATACTGCAACAATGATGTATGGGTATATCAACAAGTTGAAAATCACTGTTATGGTAGACAGTGGTGCTTCTCATAACTTCATTTCTCCTGCTATTGTTAAGAAAGCAAAGTTGATGGTTATGGAAAGTGAAAATTTGAGAATTAGATTGGGTACATGTGCTATTGCTAAAGGAGTGGGGATTTGTTTGAATGTACAGTTTTGGAACTCGGTGGAGCTGACATAATTTTTGGTATGCAATGGTTACAAACTTTGGGTAAATGTGCCACAGATTTTTGTCAGCATGAGCTTTCATTTTTGCATAAGGATCAATGGGTTACTTTGAGAGGCGATCCAAAACTTTGCACCACTTATAATCCACGCAAGATGCTTCAGAATCCAAATTTTAAGTGATATTAAGAAAGGAAGCAGTGACTTAAATGGGTTGAACATAATGTTTACAAGTAATACAAGAGAGTCTGAACAATTGGAATCTCTGCTATAATAGTTTACAAGTGTTTTTGCAGAACCGACTTTAGTTCCTCCTTTAAGAGGTTGTGAACACGCCATTGAACTCCAACCAGGTTCTGGTCTCATCAGTGTTAGGCCCTACCGTTATCCCCAAGTATAGAAGCTATGGCTGTTTTAGTTAAACAGATGTTAGATTCAGGATAATAAGAGCGAGCCACAGTCCGTACTCAAGTCCTGTCATTTTAGTTAAAAAGAAAGATAATACTTGGAGATTTTGTGCTGATTATAGGGCTTTAAATCGAGTCACAGTGCCTAACAAGTATCCGATTCCAGTGATTGATCAATTATTAGATGAGCTCAACGGAGCTATGGTGTTTTCAAAGCTTGATTTGAGAGCCAGCTATCATCAAATCCGCATGAAAGCTAGTGATATTGAAAAGACAGCTTTTAGAACTTATGATGGACACTATGAATTCCTAGTGATGCCCTTTGGGTTAACGAATGCTCTGGCAACGTTTCAAGCTCTCATGAATGAAGTTTTTTGGCCATATCTCAATCGTTTTGTGTTAGTATTTTTTGATGATATCCTAATCTACAACTCTTCTTGGGAACAACATTTTGAGCATTTGCGGTTGGTTTTTGAAGTATTTCAGAATCAATCTCTCTACGCAAATAGGAAGAAGTGTACTTTTGGACAAAGTCAGATTGAATATCTCGGACATGTAATTTCAGAAGATGGAGTTTCCACTGATCCGAGTAAGGCATTGGCAAGGCAGAATACCTGAACCTAAGAATATGAAGGAATTGAGAGGTTTCCTTGGTTTGACTCGGTATTACAGGCGCTTTGTTAAAGGGTATGGAGCTGTAGCAAAACCATTGACGTCTTTACTGCAAAAGGATAATTTCCTATGGAACGAATCTGCTCAATCAGCTTTTGAAAATTTGAATAGAGCCATGATGACTGCACCAGTCCTCGCTTTACCAGATTTCAGTAAGGTGTTTGTTATTGAAGCTGATGCTTCGGGGTACAGACTGGGAGCTGTATTAATGCAGGACCAACGTCCGATAACATACTTTAGCCATGGATTGACACCGAGGGAACAGTTAAAACCAATTTATGAGAAAGAACTGATGGCTATTGTGATGTTTGTTCAGAAATGGAGACATTATTTATTGGGGAGAAGATTTTTGGTTAGGACTGATCAAAGAAGCCTCAAATTTTTACTTGACCAACGAGAAATCTCTCTTGATTATCAACGCTGGCTAATCAGATTGTTGGGTTATGATTTTGACATTGTTTATCGCTCAGGGATTGAAAATAAAGCGGCTGATGGATTATCAAGGATTGAGATCATTCTTAGTGTTTGGACAATACTTCAATTCTCATGTCTCTAACTCTACCTTCGGCTTTACAGATGCAAGATTTATATGCTGAAATTGATTATGATGAGTATATACTGTCCATTATAAAGAAGTTGATTAATGGAGATGAAACTAAAAAGCATTACAATTTGGTGAGAGGCAGATTGTTTCATAAGCACAGTTTGGTAATCCCAGCTACTTCTAAGTTAATACCATTATTCTTACAAGAATGTCATGATAGTGTTCAAGGTGGACATGGAGGAGTGTTGAAGACAATTAAAAGAGTTCAACAGAATGTGTATTGGCAGAAAATGAAGACTTTGATTCGAAAGTATGTTGCAGAGTGCACAATTTGCCAAACTCATAAGCATTCTGCATTGGTTCCAACTGGTTTGTTACAGCCTATACCAATACCACAACAGATCTGGGAGGAGATTACAATGGATTTTATCGAAGGACTACCAAACTCTCATGGAATTGATACACTATTAGTGGTGGTTGACAGGTTGAGCAAATATGCTCATGTTATTCCCTTAAAGCATCCTTTTACAGCTACAATAGTGGCAAACCATTTTCTGGCTGAAGTAGTTCGCTTACATGGATATCCACGTTCCATTATCTCGGACAGAGACAAAACCTTCGTGAGCAGGTTTAGGAAGATTGCTTTAAGTTGGCTGGGACTAAACTCTATTATTCAACAACTTTCCACCCACAAAGTGATGGTCAATCTGAAGTAGTGAATCACTGTTTGGAAGGATACTTACGTTGTTATTCATCTGCACATCCGAGAAAATGAGTAAGTACTTGGTGTGGGCTGAATTGTGGTATAACACTTCATTTCATACAGCAATTCAAACTACTCCCTTTAAGGTGGTATATAGACGAGAGCCTCCTTCTAGTGTTCCCTATGAAACTGTTCTACACAGATTTTTGAGCTTGAAGCAATGCTCAGAGAACGTGACAGCATGCTAAATCAGCTGAAAATTCATTTGGAAAAAGCTCAATCAAGGATGAAGCAATGATGAGAGAGCATTTGCATATTCAAGAACAATCAATTACATTTATAAATTAACAAATGCTCAAACAATCACGTCATTGTAAAGCATTTGAGGTTCGAATCCAAGAGAATCTAGAATTGGTAACAATAGGATTGCAAGGCTTTGATTCAATCTATAACAATCAATTCCTTTTGAATTCACTTAATCTATTTCCAAAAATATCTCTCTCATATGCAATGAATCAAGGGTCAAGAGATTGATCTAAGAGAATGACAATATGCTAAGGATGCTCAAGAAGACAATCAAGCTCTATATAACACAAGAAACATCAATTTAGTTCACTTAGGAATTTTATTAAACACCTTGTGTGCAATAAAACTCATAACTTCTAGATTCAAGATATTAAGTCAAATCTAGCCTTAAGAACATCTAAATTGATGAATCTAACATCCTAGCAACAAAACCCAATCATCAAAACCCTAGATCTATCAAACCTTCAACTCAACAAGCATAATGAAAAAGATAAAGAGAAGAGATTAAGAAGAAACTCTAGGTAGATGATTTGATCTTGAAGATCCACATGAAAAACAAAGTCTTTTGATTAATCTCCCTCCAAAGTATCAACTCTTCTTATGAAGGTTGGATCCAACACTCCCTAAGGAGGTTGGGAAAATATGAAAAAGTTGTATTTTTGTTTCTCACAAGACAAGATATATAAAGCCTAAAAAGAAATGGATTCGGGTTGACCCAAGACAAACCGGGTCAAACCAATAAAAAAACGCCAAGTGTGAGTGGTTTTAGCAGATTTTCGGGCATGTCTGGTCGCGGGCTGGTCACGGGTCTGGTCGCGGATATCATTTCACAACCCGCGGTCAGTGCAGGTCGCGGGTCGGTCGCGGGTTGAATGACATATGTTGAGTAAATTCGCCGTATCTTTCTAACCACTTATCCAAATACCTTCAAAACACCGCCAAATGAAAGATGACTCTTGTTATCTTGCGTCCAAATTTCAGTGAATTCCATTTGGGGGAAGGTCTTCATCCATCACCATCTTTAAGAGATTCGGAAAGAGCCTCGGGTAGGTAAGGTCGCCGCCCGGCTTGGCATTTTCTTCACTTCCTTTGCTATTCCAAACCTCCAATCCAAGCTTGCTTCATCCCTTAAGCCCAAAATAATTCCTATTTGATGCAAGCTTAGTCCGTATGCTTCAAACCTCATGATTCAAATCTCCAATCACCTAAAAATATCGAAAAACACAAAAATATGCAAATGCATGACCTAATGACTATAATGCACAAACTAAACACAAAGTGACTCTAAAATGACATGATGTGTAACTAAAAGACTAAAAATGATGCTAAAATGCAATGGAAAATAGGCTAAAAATCATGTACATCAAGCAACATGTAGATAAACACAGGCGTGAGTTGGAATTCCAGGTCGGTGATCAGGTTTTCCTAAACCTGCGACCTTATAAACAAAAATCGGTGGCTCGTATGGTCTATTAGAAACTAGCAGATCATTTTTATGGTCCTTACCCAGTAATTCTAAATATTGGTTAAGTGGCTTACCGTTTGCAGCTGCCTGTTAGTTCAAAAATCCATCATGTATTCTATGTTTCACAGCTGAAACCAGTTTCAGGCAGTTAACACCAGGTCAGCTCGCTTCCTTCCTCTTTCACTCCTTAGGATGAAATTGTCGTGGAACCAGAGGCGTTGCTTGATTCTCGGTATAATGCTAAGGGTTATCTCGAGGTGCTCATCCGTTAGAAAGGACTACCAGAGCACGAAGACTCTTGAATGCGAGTCGTTGATCTACAATAGCAATTTCCTCAATATAAGCTTGAGGGAAAGCTCAATCTTGGCGATGGGGGTATTGATAAACCTATAAGAGTGTATTACAGGAAAAAGAGGGCTTCTATGCCAAATCAAAATATATAGGGTTAATTGCAAAATTAGAAACATTTATGGGGCTCTTTTGTTATTAGCTACTTCTTTCTTCTCTTTTATTCCTCCGACTCCGTAACAGACTATGGTTGTTGAATATTGTTGAAAAAACTTTGAGGTGAGATTTCTCATACTTATTGAATTCTACTTTGATGAATGAAATCTGAACTTCTTTGATATTGACTGTATCACATTACTGTTATATAATTATTAATTTTCATAATTCTACTTAAGTTATATATATATATATATATTTTTTGTCAACATTGAGCCACGACTGACCGGCCTATTAGCCAAATTCCTGCATAATGCAGGCGGCGAGACTCGATCCCTAAACGTGCAAGTGGGTCTACCTTTAGTGGACTTACCACCGCCACTAGGGTAAAGACCACTTACAAATTATATATTATTAGTTTTGATACTTTAACATCTTGTTTGTTATCATAGAAAATTTAGAAAATCATGTGTTATTTGAATTTTGCTAGCTTTATAATTACATTAAAGTTTTGAGTGTTATTGAGTTAAAGTTCAAAAAAAAATCCAAGCACATAACTTTTATAAATACTATAGCTAAAAAGTGTCCCACGTTATATATTCATGTTTTAGACAACGGAATTAATTTATTCAAATTCAAAGATAATACAATAAATGAGGTTTTGAATAACATTTTCTTATTGTACTTTACCTCAAACAAATGTTTAATCCAATAACAACATTTTTGATGTATTTTATGATTTTTATCAAATGCAAGATTGAATAGCATTGGATTTACGATTTACCACATCCAATAGCATTAATGTTATTAGTATATTAAATTTGTATATTTTTGTTCAAATAAAAACACTTACAAAATATATACCTCGCATTTTAAAGTATCAAAATAATAAAAAAATCTTAAACATATTATCAGTGTGAAAGCCAATATTTTCTTAAATCAATACTACAAATGATAGCTCGCGGTGCATCAAATATTGTTCTCACAGAAGTTGGACTTATTATCAGTGCAGTGCACACTAGTAGAACTATCTTCTAGAGTATGAACAACCATACCATTTATACAGTCAATCACCATCTATATTATCTTTAATGATTGATTTCTTAGTGTTCATGATTCTAATTATTGTCAAGAGATAAAGCCATATCCCACACCTAATAGCTGGAAGCTTAAAGAAATTATTGCAACCAGAACTGTGTTGGGAGATTACCAAGCCATTACGAATATTATTTTCTTTTGGGTGGTACACAAGACAAACTTTTCTCAGATAAGTTTAGTGTAAACTGATGGAAGATGTGTACCTAAAAAATTATAAAGTGGAATGTACTTAAATATATTTTTCAGAAATAATATAAATGATGTTCACCTTTCTTTTCAAAAAAATAAAATAATAGTTATGTTGATTATAAAATCCCATTGTGAAATTTAGAGACATTACTGTTATATAATTTTTAATTTTCAAAATTCTACTTAAGTTATATATTATTGGTTTTGATACTTTAACAATTTGTTTGTTATCATATAAAATTTTAGAAAATCATGTGTTATTTGAATTTAGCTAACTTTATAATTACATTAAAGTTTAGAGAGAGTTATTGATTTAATTCAAAATACATAACTTTTAAAAGTCCTATAGTTAAAATGTGTTGCACTTTATATATTCATTTTTAGATAACTGAGTTTATCTATCAATTCAAAGATAATACAATGAAGAAGGTTTTGAATAACATTTTCGTGATGCAGTTTACATCAAACAAATATGTTTAATCCAATTACACTATTTTTGATTTATTTATCAAATACTACATGATTAAATAGCATTGGATTTACCACATCCAAGAGCATTAATGTTATTAGTATATTTAATTTATATTTTCTGTTCAAATAATGTAATAAGGTATCTCTTATTTTCAAAGTTATTTTCTTGTAAGATCAAAGAGAATCCTAAACATATTATCAGTATATATCTCACTATAGAAAATTATCAATGTGCTTTTGCTGTGCATTTTATGTTTTTTGCTTGTTCGATTTTAAATACAATCGATTGCACAAATTAACATATTGTTTCACCATTACCATCACATATTTATTGAATCAGAACAATACCAAGACAAATAAGCAAAAACTGATATTATTAATTTATTATCATGAAACTTCTTATAATAAGATAAAACAGTGGATTGAAACTATTGATGTAATAAATTAGCTCAAAAACAGAGTTGACTACATTGAGTTATTAGGGTTAAATTATCAATATGAATATTCTATAAAAAAAGATTAAGACTATAAAAAATAGAAATTGTATATACAATATTATATACATCGTAAAACAATATCTATACGTATAGTCCGTATTTTAGAACACTAATACAAAAATTATAATCATTATTTTTTCTTTTCATATTGTTTTTATTAACAAAACATTAGTTTAAGTTGGTAAAAACCCAACAAACATCATATCTTTTTGAGTTTTTATCATACAACAAAATCAAAGATATATTGATTGTCCACCGTAAAATTTTCTCTAAATGTATTCAAACTATGCTCTCTTTGTCGAAAAGTACCTTAGAATAACTTAACACAAGATCTAACAAATTTCCAGCTAATACTACAATTCAATGTACATTTTTGTGTGAAAATCATATATTTAGCTAATACTACAATTCAATGTACATTTTTGTGTGAAAATCATATATTTTTAGGTTTCGTGAGAAAGAACTAGAAGGTTGTAAGAAAGAATTCAAGAGTGACAACAAAAATTTATTTTGTCCTAAGCAACTTGTATTCTTACTATGTAGCAGTTCTCACATAATTTGGAAATGCAATAAGTTTTACATAGGTGAGACTTGGTGATATAGATAGTTATTCCGAATTAACAAAAACTCAAAGTCAAACTAAATATGATGAAATCAGGGAACGTCTAGAATTTTTGAACATTAATTAAAGGCTGCAACTTGGTCCATTTTGCCTACTCTATTGAAAATGAATCACATGATGTATAATTTATATGTCAAATAAATTCCTTTTCAACCGTTATATCATACTATCATAATTTAATATCAGTATCTGATTTCGGTGAAAATCTTTACTAACAATTAAAATTACACTAATAAATTCCACCTAACGACTTCTGCTACCGTTTGGTAATATTGACGGCGGACGTGAGATCTCGACATTAAAAAGTGCCTTTCTCAGCTAGCCGTTTAACGGACGTTATCTTACCAAATTCCAAAGTCCCCGGTTCGTAGATACCGAGCCTGTTTCCATGCGTAAATACGTATGTGATACTGTAAACATTTTCTAGATATTTATAAAAACGCGCTCCCAAATATATTAATAGATTGGATTATATGTTTATCTGATTTTTCAGACCGAACAAAGAGATACACAAAACAAACACGAATTGTAAGACTTTTCGTTTGAGCTAAGGTTCCAGATTTCGAGAGAGCTATTTTTTCCCCTTCGAATCCCAGAATAATTTGTAGGTAATGTTGATTTCCTTCAATGTTGTGTTTTAGTCTTCTCTCTTAATTGTTCAATTTCGTCTTTTGCGATTCATTTGTAGGATATTAGGGTTTGATTCTGGAGATCAAATCGTATCTATCTTTCTTCTTTGTCTTTTTTCTTTTAATTGAATTTGGAGATCTTTCGATTAGGTTTGTTTGATTTCTGGGAAATTCTGAAATTCTTGAAAAGAATCATTGATAATTTCATTGCTGTTCTTAGGTTTTCAAATGTCCTTCATTGAACGGGGGCTTTGATTTTTTGTTTGTTTAACAGTGTATTAGCTTCATGTTACAGATATCATTGGTGCTAATAATGGCCGATCATCTGACTTTGTGTACGGATCGTCTGATAACATCTGAGAGCTTGAATTCAGAAAAAGATTCTGAGTCCTCAGATTCTTTTGGAGGAAGTTCTTCCCAGGCTCAAGGTACCGATATGGCTTCTTCATCTGTGCATGAAGCTGAGGAACCGAGGGAGTATTACGCTGTTGCCCAAGAGGAAGAGCCACTTCTTCAAACTGTGGAGTGCCGGATATGCCAGGAGGAAGATACCACTAAGAACCTGGAGGCTCCTTGTGCTTGTAATGGCAGTTTGAAGGTAAAATTATTTAGTCTTATATAGAGTCCAATGTCCATTGGATCTCATTTTTCTTTCGACTTTGAGGTATCTGTTTGGATGTTTCTAATTGAGTTTTGATTACACAGTATGCCCACCGCAAGTGTGTTCAGCGTTGGTGTAATGAGAAAGGCGACATAACTTGTGAAATATGCCACCAGGTAATCAATCTCTCATACTCTGCTGACAAATCTTGTATCTTTTTGTTACTTTATCAATCTAAGTTAGTTAGGGTACCACACAAAATTCGAACTAGATCCAGCTTTTGGAGATTGAAGTGAATGAACAATAATCCATTTTTTTTTTCATTTCTGTGATACTATTGTAGTTAATATGTTAAAAATTCGAACTAGATCCAGCTTTTGGAGATTGAAGTGAATGAACAATAATCCATTTTTTTTTTCATTTCTGTGATACTATTGTAGTTAATATGTTAAAAATTCGAACTAGATCCAGCTTTTGGAGATTGAAGTGAATGAACAATAATCCATTTTTTTTTTCATTTCTGTGATACTATTGTAGTTAATATGTTAAAAATTCGAACTAGATCCAGCTTTTGGAGATTGAAGTGAATGAACAATAATCCATTTTTTTTTTCATTTCTGTGATACTATTGTAGTTAATATGTTAAAAATTCGAACTAGATCCAGCTTTTGGAGATTGAAGTGAATGAACAATAATCCATTTTTTTTTTCATTTCTGTGATACTATTGTAGTTAATATGTTATGTACCTATCCTGAATTTTCCTGATTGGCTTTTATATTTCTTGGAACTATGTTAGTTTAGAGCTGCTCAGATGCTTAGTTAAGTTAGCTAACTAACTGCTGTCAACGACATGAGAATGTTGATTTCAACTTCTAAAATGTTTCTTTTTAAACAGCCCTATCAACCTGGATATACAGCTCCTCCGCCTCCTCCTCCTGATGAAACTATAATTCACATTGGGTAAGTTCTATGAATATGTTACTGGCCACTTTACTGACTTGAATAGCAAACTGATAAGCGAGTAGTAATATTAAATTGTTTAGACAAAGAGAAATATGACTTGTTTAATTGTTGTGCAAGTGGATTATCTGTAACCATCTATAACAGAATTAATATCTTTTTAATATCCTATCAACCTAACAAAGTAATGAATGACCTGTGTTCATCATCCGTTTTCTGAAGTTTACACATTGGATTATATCTTACTTTGGTATGGTGTTTTATGGAGAATTCAAGATGTACCCTCTTCCGTACTAGATTTTTCTGATGGATATTGATAACGAACATTATTCATATGCAAGATTCTGAAAAGTGGTTTACTTTCAAAATTCTTCATATTGATATATTCATTTCCTTGCTGCCATTGTTAGGTATTTATCTGTTTTTGTGATTATGTCATTGATTCTGGGCCTCATAATTCTTGACCTTTTTCTGTTATTGAATCACATCTTGCAGTGACAATTGGGAGAACGGAGTTCCCTTAGACTTGAGCGACCCACGAATTCTGGCAATGGCTGCAGCGGAACGCCATTTCTTGGAAGCAGACTATGATGAGTATTCTGAATCTAATTCGAGCGGAGCTGCCTTTTGTCGCTCTGCTGCTCTCATTGTAAGTTTGCTTTTTTTTCCCGATGATATTGTTGAGAATATGATTTCTTACCATGAGAACTGAATGTCTGTGATTTTTTCCTCTCTAATTTCTCTATCTTCAACTGAACTCCTTACTAATATGTCTGCATTCTACTTCTTTAATGGCAGCTAATGGCACTTCTACTGTTACGAGATGCGCTAAATCTCACAACTAACTCAGATGACGAAGATGATCCAACTGCCTTCTTCTCTGTATGAACAGCTTTACTTATTTTCCATACATTTTCATACACTTCTTTCTTGTTGATGATTGATTTGACTCTGTTTATTTTGCTCTCTTGTTCAACAGCTCTTCCTTCTTCGCGCCGCTGGTTTTCTCCTTCCATGTTACATCATGGCATGGGCCATCGGTATACTACAACGCCGGAGGCAGAGACAGGTTTGAACGCAAATTTATTCTCTGTATCAGACTCTATTAAATTGAAAACTGCTCAATCTAACAGACAAGACGATGGACCACTTTTGTTTCTATAAAATCAGGAAGCAGCTGCTCTAGCTGCAGCAGAAGTTGCTTTCATGATACACGGTGGTGGACCACAACGCAGGGGACTGCATTTTGCTGTAGCGCCGGAGCCACCGATATCCAGCCCAACACCACCAGTCTGATCATGATTCTCCAGTAAGAGTATTAGACAAGACCTTGAACTTGGTTGTAAGAACTTCACCTACTTATGCTTTTTCTCATGTTATTATCTTCATCATATGTTTTGTGTTCTCTGAATCTCTTAAATGTTTATTTCGGCTCCCAAATGTCGACACAGAGCTCTGACGGCACTATGTACAGTCTTTTTATATTATCATGATGTTATTATATAGATATATATATATATATATATATTTTAAACATTTTTATTTACCTTTTTATATATAATTTTGATCAACTTAAAGTAAATAAACATCGATCCAATGCAGTTTTGCTGTCAATTGAGTCATGACTTTACTGATTTCGATTCCAGATTCATATTACACTAGCCTTTGTTAAGGGGAATCGAATAAGGCACAATTCTTACACACCTGAACTTTCCTGAGAGAATTCATTCTCTATTACAAACGAGAAGAAGGAATACTAATCACCAACGAGAGAATTCATTAAGAAGCAGGGAACGATAGCCAAAGCAATCACGTTTAATGCTTTCGTGATTACTTGCGTGACAAGAGCAGAAACTATATGTATAAACTTGCTCAGCTCTATTGATTGTTCTGTGAGTAGAGTCAACGTTGACACCAAAGATGAAACTGATATGCAAGCGTTGTTGGAGTTCAAAGTTTCAAGTGTCTGAAGACAAAAGAGTTGTCTTGTCTTCATGGAATAGCTCATTCCCTCTGTGCAACTGTAAGAGAGTTACATAAGGAGAAATTTGACATCTCTAAAAGTACTTGCCTTTGGGGAAAACAATCTCCAAGGAGAAATTCCAGATGATTTTGCAAATGCTAGTAACAATTCTTTGGGAAGAAACTCTCTTGGAGATCTTAAATTTCTTGATGCTTTGACTAACTGCACTTAACTAATGATCAGAAGTATTGGTAAGAATAGGCTCGGGGGAGAATTTCTTAATACTGTTGCTAATCTGTCTACGAATCTCATTTTCTTAAGTCCTGATGCAAATTTCATCCCTAGGAGCATTCCTAATGGTATTGGGAATCTCATAAGCCTACAAACGATTCCGTTGGGTTCTATATGTCGTCATAGTAATCCTTCTTTTTGGATTAGTCTAATAATCTTTCCTAAGAATAAAAAGAGAAGTGTCATGGTTTTCTGCAAAAACCATGAAATCACGTTTTCTTGCAAGCTAAGGTATGATTTGACTTCAAAAAAAGAATGTCCTAGTTTTTCTCAACTTTTTGATAATTTTATGAAAATTTAAGAACCTTTTCAAGTCCACGTTTGCATCCTAATCCTACCCAACCCATGATGTTTCTAGGAAACTCTTAACTGAGGGTAAAGTCGACGTTGATGCCTTTTTCTACTAGGTTTATTACTGTTATATTCTTGCTTTTTATCTTTTTCTTTTTGTTAGTTTCTTGCTTTTGCTTATGCTTTTGCTTTATGAAGATTAGAATGTCAAAAACACTAACTGTCGTCAATTGATTAAATTCTTGTAAAGCTTTGATGTCCGTGGGAATATGGTAAAGACTAGTGAAATGTTTGCTTTTTAGGTACTTGACTGGCTTCGCTTTGAAAAAGCCTTGAAGCTTCCTATATGTATTTCCCCTCTATGTTGTATAACAACGATTACTCACTTTCCTGCAAAAAGTATGAGATTGTTTCTTTTACTTGCCTTTTTCACTGCTGTCTTGTTACTTGAAGCATATAGTTTTAATCATGAAACTGATAGGCAAGCTTTGTTGAGTTTCAAGTCCCAAGTTTCTGAAGCCAAAAGAGTTGAGTTTCAAGTCACTGCTGTCTTTTTCTCTGCAGTCTGTCTAACTGCTCTGCATTGTTGGGTCTTTTTCTCGAATCCAATAATCTTGCACAAAGTATTCCCTCAGAATTAGGGTCATTGACGAAGCTCGCTAGTTTATATCTTGGTGGCAACAACCTGAATGGAATGTTCCCTTCATCTTTCGGAAACTTAACCTCTCTCAAAAATCTTAGCTTGCCAGCTAACAATTTAGAAAGAGGAGTTCCATATGATATAACTAGAATGAATCGTATAGTATATCTCGATTTATCAAAGAACAATTTCTTAGGTGTATTTTCTACAGTTGTCTACAATTTGTCTTCACTTGAGTCTTTATACCTCTATAAAAATGGTTTCTCGGGTAGCTTGAGGAATGATTTTGGTAATCTGTTACCAAACCTTCGAGATTCAGATGTGGGATGTAATTATCGCATAAGAGGTATTCCTGCTTCTCTGGGAAACTTAACAGCCATACGAGGACTTAGCTTCCAAGAGACCAATGTGGAAGGAGGGGTTCCATATGGTTTAGCTAGATTGACTCAGATGGTGTATTTGGATTTATCGTTAACAAATTCTTGGGGGTTTTTCCTCAGGCAATCTACAATTTATCTTCACTTGAGTATTTGTATATTATTGGTTGTGGCTTTTCTGGTACTTTGAGGCCAGAATTTGGTAATCTATTTCCAAAACTTCGAGCGTTACATATGAGGGAAAATGGTCTCACAGGTTCCATCCCAACAACACTTCCCAATCTCTACTCTACAAGAACTGGCAATCCAAAATAACAGACTGAGAGGAAGTATTCCTCTAAATTTTGGAAAAGTACGGAATCTTCAATGGCTAGTACTTTATGGTAATAATTTGGGACGTAACTCTTTTTGAGATCTTGACTTTCTTGAGTCTTGACAAGCTGCAGCTATCTATATACCTTGAAGTGTCTCTCTATGGAAGAACTTTATCTGCAAGAAAATTCTTTTGATGGAGTTATTCCAAACTTAAGTGGGTTGGTAGGTGCTAAAAAGATTGATTCATCCAACAATAATCACTCTAGAAGAATACCTGAATATCTTGCAAACTTCTCATCATTGGAGTATCTCAATCTTTCGTTTAACAATGTTGAGGGAAAGATGTCAACCGAAGGAAAATTTCAAAACTCTTCTATAGTTTTTGTATTTGGAAACAAGAATCTATGTGGAGGCATCAAGGAACTTGAACTAAACCCATGATTTGCGCAATCACCCCATTGGTGAAAAACCGTTTCTCTCTTTCCAAGAAATTTGTAGTTGGGGTCAGTGTAAGCATAGCTTTGCTTTTGTTGTTGTTCTTAGCTATCGTGTCTTCGTTTTGGTTCCACGTTGGAGGTCTTCCATGGTAAGATAAGTTATGGAGATATTAAAACTGCGACAGATGGCTTCGCTTTGAGCAATTTCATTGGTCAGGTAATTTTGGTAATGTGTTTAAGGCATTGCTTCCGACAGAGAACAAGGTTCCTGCAGTAAAAATTCTAAACCTAAAGAGACGTGGAGCCAAAAAGAGTTTTATGGGAGTATTAGGCAACATATAGGGTCCTAATAAATTTTTTTCTGAATATATATTTTCTAGGACTAAAGTGACGATAAAAATCAGTAAAACAGACTCATGAATGTTTTACTGACTCATTGATCAATCAGTTCTTCCATGAATGTCCAAGCAGCTTTGAACATTATGTCATTTTGTAATAGTGCTTTGCTAACCACAAACCAAAGTGGAATTCAGCGTAGCAAAGGTATGTAACATGTATCATGAACATTTCTCAGAGAAAAAAGACTAGTTGTTCTTCACCATAACTGTCTTTATGAACTCCATAACTGTTGAAACCAATAGATTCTGATGTTTGGTATAACAATGATCAGCTCCTTCAACGATTTGCAGCACGTGGTTGGGTATGATCTTTGCAAACTCTTTCGCATCTTCTATGGGTATTACTTCATCAGCGGATCCATGAATCGTCAAAACTCTGCCATTACAATCAATCATGGTTTGCTTATATCCCAAACATGTGATATGAGTTACAGAGAGAACTCAGCGAATCTCACCTGCATTCTTTGTCAATCTTAAGGCAAGCTTCATGCATATCAGTGTTTAACCTTTCCCTTAAGCTTTCCTCGGTGACACGGTACCCAGAATTCTCTGTAAAAGACCAGCACATTGATATCGGCACTACAGTTCTGATTTAGGACAACGCATGGGAACAGAAGGATGATAAAAATACCATTTCCAACATCGATGAATCCTTGTTGCTTAATTCTTTCCAAAAAATCTTCTCCAAGACGCTCTCTTATGCCTTTTTTCAGATCATAGCGTCCCGAGAGATTGATTACATTGCGGATATCATTATACTTGGAGGCATAGAGGAGGACCACATCACCTCCCTTACTATGCCCCATAATTATAGGAACCACACGGTTCATGTTAGAAAAGTGTTGGATAACAGAATGTAGGTCATCAGCTTCATGGTAATAGTTACCATAATAGAAACTGCCTTCACTCTCTCTGCAACAATTAATCGCAGTTACCTCATAATCAAAACAAAATCCAAACTCTTTCATTCTTCTAAGCAAATCAAAGATATGCAAACATACCCATTCCCAGAAAAATCAAAACGGAAAGCACTAATCCCTTCTTTCTCTATAGCAGTAGCCACATTATTCATAATTTGGTCGTTCTGCATAGTTTCAGAGGCCAAACACAAGTTAATTCATATGTAACTCCAACCATATTCTACAAATCTTCTACATATTAGTATTAACTAAGACAGTGATGCCTAAGAATTCGAGAACCAGCTAACAAAATTAGAACATGAAAGCATTCTGCGGAGGAAAAAAGCACTTTAAGAGATTTGGTACATACTGCAAACTGTACAAAGATTTTCAATCGTTCAGTAATGTAACCTCGAAATCACTTCTATTATGAAATCTTAGTTAAAATGATTAAAACAATAAACCCCTCCAAATCTTACTATCTAATTGGGAAAAGCAAACAGCTTGAAATGTCTTTGGCTTCGAAAGATTTGAAGTTTGCCTACAACATTGATATTGATTCCAGTCAAGATTCAGCCATAAATTTAGCTTCAATGTGCATATAGCGACGAATAGTCGAAAAGAACCTTTAATCAAATGTTAACCAAAATTATGCAAAGATATGGGATTTAGAAATGTTAATAATTTGGATTCAATCAAGTCTCCGACATCCCATTCACTACAAGAACTGAGAAAACAACACAAAAAAATCTTGAAATCTTACATTGGTGGTGAGTCACTGATTACAATTCCAGATTCATAATTCGATTAAAGGTAAGTAATAAGAAAAGATAAAAAATAGAAAAACAAACGTAATCAGCACTCACACACTAACCTTATTTGATCGAAATCCATGGCACAAAACCACAATTTCTGTTGAACCAGTTTCATGAAGCAGACCCACAAGCTTCTCGTTGTGGCTGTTCGGAATCACAATCTTCTGTTGTGCCGGAGCTGAAGAAATAGAAATTTCAGGAACTCATATGATGAACTCAGAATCTTACAAAAAAACTGAAATCGATCTGAGCATCATTGTTACACGTACCAGAAATTCCCTGAGACGAATCCATTTTCAACTCGTTTGCTTTATTGCAGGAGATTCGATTGTTCTTGATGGAAATGCGAGTGGTTAACGGAGGAAAAGGGGAAATATTGTAATAAAGAGAATCTTGAGGTGCAAAATTAAAGTTATGTAAAAGAGTTCTCATTGTTTCATATCAGGAAATGTCCCTACTGAGGAGGATAAAAAGACTTTTTTTTTCTTTTTTTTTGTCAAAATGCCTTAAAATTTTATTTATAAGAGATGGCCGACAAATGAAAACACCACATCATACAAACTTTTACTCACAAACCAAACTGTGAGTAAAAAACGTCAATGTTAAATTTCTCTTTTGAAATTTTACAATGTCAAAAGCACGAGACGAGACCTGTTGTGCATTGGTCAATTTCTGCAAAAAACGCATGTCATACGATTTTGTCTATTCTAACCTATGTTGCACTGAAATGTCTCCTGTACCCGTAACATTTCCGAGACGGAAATTTGGTGGAGACACGAGAATAAAATGAAAATTGGAGTAAAATGGGGTTTAATTGGATTAAACTAGATATTATATTTGAAGTGGTCTTTGGGATTTATAGTGAGATTAATGATTTGAATTTTCTTATATTTTAATTTTATGGGTATATTATATATAAATTTATATATCTACATATAATTTTATATGTCTATATATATATTTATATATTTTTATAGACGTATCTATACCGTCTCCGTATCTATAAAATTTTAAGTTTTGCCGTTTTTCGTTCCGGTCCCCGATCCCGTATCTATTTCCGTTTCTGTTTCGGTGCAACATAGATTCTAACTACTTGTCTTAATTTAACAAACAAAAAATCTACTTGACTTTGACGATAATGGGAAAATTTATGCATTTTCTTCTTTGAGAGTCATTACTCAAATTTCCATTATGTTCATCCTTAAACTCACTTTCCTGCAAATTCCTAGAGGAGGAATGAGACTGTTTCTTTAACTTGCTTTCAATGCTTTCATGTTACTAGAAGTATATGGTTTTACCGATTGATCCATAAAACAGATAAGCAAGCTTTGTTGGACTTCAAGTCTTTAGGTTCTTATATCATTTAATATCTCTAATAACTCTTTTGGTGCTAACGTCCCATTAGAGGTAGATAACTTGTTTAGACTTGAACACTTGCGTGACAATAGAAGAAATATATACACTCGCTCATATTTTAAATGTTCCATGAGTACAGTCAACATTGACGCCCGAAGAAACTTTGATTATTGCTCTATTTGAATTTTACAGTGGAGACTAGTGACTTGACTTTGAGGAAAAGTCTTGCAGCTTTACTCTATATGTATATCCTCTATCTGTTGCATTACCACTATTTACATATTTCGTTCGTCTCTTACACTCATTTTCTTGCAAAAAATGAAACTGTTTCTTTTACTTGCTTTTTTCAATGCTCTCATGTTACTAGAAGCATATCGTTTTAACGATGAAACTGACAGGCAAACGCTGTTAGAGTTCAAGTCCAAGGTTTTTGAAGCCGAAAGAGTTGTATTGTCCTCATGGAATAACTCATTCCCTCTGTGCAAATGGAAGGGGGTTACATGTGGCCGCAATCACAAGAGAGTTACTCGTTTGGACCTTATGGAATTGCAATTGGGCGGAGTGATTTCACCATCTATTGGTAATCTTTCGTTTCTTATATTACTTAATCTCTCTGATAACTCTTTTGGTGGTAACATCCCTCTAGAGGTAGGAAACTTGTTTAGACTTGAACATTTGGATATAAGCTTTAATCTTCTTGAAGTAGAGATTCCAGCTAGTTTGTCTAATTGCTCTAGATTGTTGGAGTTTAGGTTATATTCAAACCATCTTGGAGAAGGTTTTCCTTCAGACTTAGGTGTTGGATAAACTTCAACATTAACTTACAACCTAAGGAAAAGTGATCCTAATGAAATTAGGAAGTTGTCTAGTTCTAAGAAAAGGAAAACTTGTAATAAGGAAAATAGGATTAGGAAAAGGAAATTCTAGTTCTATATATATGATCACCAAAGTAGAACAGAGCTTTGTGTTTAGTTTTTGAGTTAAGTTTTCTAAACATCAATAAAAAAAATTGTCTTTATTCAAAGCAAAGAAGTTCTAAGTCTCTTTACTAGGGTCATTGAAGAAACTTGTTATTTTAGATCTTGGTCAAAACAACCTTAAAGGGAAGCTCCCTGTATCTTTCGGAAACTTAACGTTCCTTAGAGAACTTGGTCTTGGAGATAACAAATTAGAAGGAGGACTGCCAGATGACATGGCTAGATTCACTCAAATAGTATTTCTTGGTTTACCAACAAACTATTTCTCAAGAGTGTTTCCTCCTGCAATCTACAATATGTCCACACTTGAGTATTGTAATATCTTTAGTAATCGTTTTTCAGGGAGCCTCAAGCCTGAATTTGGTAATCTATTACCAAACCTTGGAGAGTTATATATGGGATATCATTCTTTCAATGGAATCATTCCTACAACACTTCCCAATATCTGTACTCTTCAAAATTTGGGTATGGATTTAAACAATCTTACAGGACGTATCTCTCCAAGCTTTGGGAAATTGCAAAATTTGAAACTCTTTATACTTAATCGTAATTTTTCGGGAAGTAATTTGTCTGTTGATTTTCTTGATGTTTTGACTAATTGCACCCAACTACAAGTCTTAGATGTTAACAAAATAGACTCCAAGGTGACTTGCCTGCTTCTATTGCCAATATGTCTAGGCAGTTTACCACTTTAAGTCTGACACAAATATCATCTCTGGGAGCATTCCCCTTGACATTGGGAATCTAGTAAGCCTACAAGAAATTTGGTTAGAGAACAATTTGTTGACAGGACCACTCCCAACCTCTTTTAGAAAGTTATTAGCTTGTTTTGCTAACAAAGCTTGGTTGAACAAAGCTATATCTTTGAACCCAACTCCTCCACAATTCTTGGGTAAACACATCTTTTCCTACGATACCCTGTGAATTTTCCTCTTCGACTCAAGCGAATCCCACCAAAAAGAAGAGATCGCCCTTGAAAGCGTGGCACATGTTGATTTAGGAAGTCTAAAACAAGATATAACATAAACCAGCATAGCCATAGCCACTGTCTTGATGAGGATCTCCTTGCCTCCTTGTGATAGGTTCGTGAGAACCAACCTGAGAGTCGATTTTGTATATTTTTCGTGGATATATCTAAGTAACTCCCGCTTTGATCCACTGAAGCATTCCGGTAACCCAAGATAAGTACCTGCTCCCCCTTCTTAATTAATACCTTGAATTGTTTTAGCTTCTACTTTGGCTGCGGTATCAACTTTCTCTCCAAAGGAGATGGCTGATTTCTCATAATTTATCAACTGGCCTGATGCACAACCGTATTCCTCAAGGACTCGCTTAAGTGATCTACATTGGCATACAGTCACTTTGCACATCATAAGGCTATCATCAGCAAAGAACAGGTGATGAATTAATGGACTTGTAGCTGCAAACTTGACCCCTTGGATTGATCCTTTTGATTCCTCTTTGTTTAGCAAGTGTGTAAGACCTTCCGCACACAGCACGAACAAGAAAGGTGAGAGTGGGTCTCCTTGTTGGAGACCCCTCTGTGGAAGTATCTTGCCATAAGATTGTCCATTAATCAGAACAGTATATGAAACTGAAGAAACGCATACCATTATGCGATGAACCCATGTAGGATTGAACCCAAGAGCTAACAGCAAATTCCTCAAGTAATCCCATTTGACCCGGTCAAAAGCTTTTGACATATCCATTTTAATTGCCATTGTGTCTTTGGAAATTCTGGCATGAGACTTCAGGCTGTGGACTACCTCATGCGCTATTAAGATGTTATCGGAGATTTGCCTATCCGCGACGAAAGCTGATTGATTCAGAGAAACAATCTGTGGCAAGAAAGGTTGTAGGCGCTTCACAATTATCTTAGAGATGACTTTATACATCACTGAACAAAGACTAATTGGTCTTAGATCCTTCATGTTGATTGGATTCTCAATTTTGGGAATGAGACACAACTGAGTGAAGTTCTAATCCTTATCAAACTCTCCATTATTGAAAAACCACAGCACCTCAAAGGTTAAATCCTCCCCTATTGTATTCTAGTATTACTGGAAAAAGAAACTAGACATCCCATCCGCTCCCGGAGCACTCGAGGGCTTGATGGAGAAAAGCGCTTCTTTGACCTCGTCTGGTGAAACTTCTGCCATTAAATTATCGTTCATAGCCTGGGAAACCCTCGGTTCAAAACCTAAAAAGAAATCTGGCTGCAGAATAGGATTTGTTGTTGTGAAGAGGTCTTTGAAGTAAGACGATGCAATCTCTCCAATGGCAGCCTCTGAATGATGTTCAATACCATTAGCATCCTTAAGAGTGTGTAAGTTAGAATGGGATCTCTTAGCTTTGACCGATGCATGGAAGTATTTTGTATTTTTGTCTCCCTCCTTCAACCATTGTGCCCTACTCTTTTGCTTCCACTAGCTCTCTTCCTCTCTAAGAGCACGCACTAGGTCTGTCTTAAGGTTGGCCATTCTCTCAAAAGAAGGACTAAAGGAAGCATGAATAGTCTCAATTTCTGCTTGAATCTTCTGGATATTGATAAGAGAATTCGGATGATTCTCTTTTTTCCATCTACTGAGTTCTTTTCTGCATCTTCTCAACTTGTGAGATATTGACAAACGCACTCCCAAATGATCCAAGTTCCAAGCGTGGTGAATGGCTTGCTGCACATGAGGCTTATTTAGCCATCTTTTATCTAATTTGAAGGAGCCACGATACTGTTCTTGAGAAGAGAAAAGGTCCACCAAAACTGGCCTGTGATCCGAGCCTTTAATCTCTAGGAACGCTTGATTGGCTGCTGGAAAGTAAGCAGTCCATAGTGGATTTGCAAAACATCAATCCAATTTACTTTGGATCCAGAGATCATGGCGACGACCGCCCCACATAAAAGGATTTCCAGAACTAGGAATATCCATCATATCACAAGCTTGTATCATGTTACCAAACTACCTAAACGATGCTTCACTTCTTGGAGGTCCACCAATCTTTTCACCGTTGTGAAGAAAATCGTTGAAGTCACCTATGAGAGCCCAACTACCTTGTCTTTGGGAAGAAATCTGTTGTACTCTTTCCCAAACATCAGCTTTGTACATGATTGAAGGGTTACCATAATACAAGAAAGAAAAAAAGAGGAAGATCCATAAGAGACAGACAAGTCTAAAATATTCCGATTAGCTAGCAAAATGTTAATAGATACATTTGCTTTCCAAAATAAGGCCAAACCCCCACAAAAACCAATTGGGTTAACCGTATACAACCTATCATAGCCTAACCATGCCTGAATGTCTACTAATACATCCATATTGTTCATGGTTTCCATCAAAAACAAAATGTCAGGAAAATACGACTTGTGTATTTCCATTAGTCTTGAAATTGTCAGGTCTTGTGGTCTTCCTAGTCCCTGGCAATTCCAACTCATGATTTTCATTGATCTTTGGACGGCTCCTTCTCGGGAGCCATCCTTTGGAAGCTGCAAGGGCTTTAAGATCGTCCTGAATGATATTTTTCCTCTTTTCCACTGTAGCTTCATCTTGAAGAGCAACAGCTTGGTCTTCATTATTCGTGATCAGCCTATGACTCATCGAAGTGGCTTTTGCATTTGATCTCTTGATAGGGTGGGATCTCCTTGGCTTGTAGATTCTTTTCTTTGGAGTTGGCGTTTTCCTGAATAAACCTGCAAATTCAGGAGAAGCAAAGGAAGCAGAATCCACTGCAAAAATGTCTTTAGATGAAGAGGTTGCTTCTAAATGTGTTGGCTTTGTTACATAGATTCTGGAAGACAGAATCAAGGCCATTTGTGTGGCTATCTCTGGAGCAAGAGGCTCTTTAGGAAAGCCATCTTCTTCCTGACTTGCTTGAGTGACCTGAATTCCAGAGGTAAGAGCAAAAGCTGAGTGAGCTTCAATGGTAAAACTCATAAGCTTTGGCAAATTAGGCTGCATGTAGCTAGAAGAGTCATCAGTAGAGTCATACCCAAAAATTAGCCCTTTTTCCTTTGTTGGGATCCAAAGTGATCACCAGAAGAGGTTCATTCCACAAGAAATTTTTTTCCTTCATTGGGTATTTGCTTGCAACTTCGACAGAAAGTTTAACCTTGTGTTTTCGAAGAGCTTGCTCATGCCCCTCCACTGCCAGTATGAATTGTCTCATGCCTTCCAATACGTCTTCAACTATTCGCGGACGACCTAAAAGAGGATGAATACCCACCTGGTCCTCTCTTAAAACTCCAAACATAGGGTCATTTTCAGCAATTATCAATTTTGGTTTTATCACAGGAGGAGGGAGACCAAGCTTACGATCAATGATACGATCATGGTGTTATTTAATCATCAAAGGACAAAGATCCTTCTCATGAGTTAGCCTTTGACAATTGTGACAACATTTTTGCACTCTTTCATAGAAGAAGAAGATCATGGTTTTGCTTCCATTCAGAAGTATAATCTCCTTCGCTTGGCGAAGAGGTTTGGAAACATCAAACCGAATCTTGACTCGGATATAATCCCATATCTGAGGCTTGTCTGGATCGAGGGCCACTTCCACCACCTGCCCTACTATTTCTCCCAGCAGAGTAATAGCTTCCTTTGTGTAGAAATCGATTGGGATGTTCTTAATTTGAACCCACAGAGGAACATGTTGAAGAAAATCACCTAGAGTTTCTGCAATCCATTTTTCAATGGCAAGTCCCCAATCATTGTAGGTATGAAATCCTTTTTCAAAGACCTCATCCATATCATAGGCAATATTGAAGATGAATTGAAACCTTTCTAAAGAGAGAGCCACACCCCTAACTTTCTCCCTTTTTTGCCACTTTCTAAGTAAATCGAAGATGAGGCTAGACATCCTCTGCTTAGTTGGGTTCAAAAGTCTACCGACCAGACTAAGGGAGTTCTTCTCCACGGATGTAAGAGTCGGAAGACTAGTCATCGTGAAGGGAAGATCTTCTTCTTCCAAAGACATAGCCATGAGGGCTTTATCCATTGCTGCAGACATCGAGTAAATAGCGCATAGACTTGAAGGTTTTGATCGGAACAGATACAGAAACGGAAGAATTTCAAAAAGAACGGAGACCTAGCCACCGTAAGTGAACGACGGATTAAGAGACTGTAACAGTGAAAAGAGGCAAAAGCCTAAGAAAAATTCTATCTCCAATAGAATGAAACCCTAAGAAGAAGTTACTAAGCCCAAATAAGGGAATTCTTTTTTTCCCTCGAAGGATACAAGTTTAGATGCCAAGAAATAGAATGAAAATGGAATATATAACATATAGAGGATGATGAACTTTTGGTGACAGCAATAACATAATGGAAAACTAGAACAAACAAGATAAAGCATGTAAAGTGGTAAAGTGGTCAAGGGAGGAGCCGACGCAAAGCCTTTGTGTAATATGTGAGAGCCCAAAGAGTTAATATGTTCCTATAAGTTGCAAAATTGAGCATTATAGTCATCTTGAACACTCCCATAATTTTCTGCAATTTTTTTTTTTAAACATGATCAGTTCTATAGTTTTTTTTTATTCGTCGAATAATTAATTAATGGCAATTAACAATCACCTGTTTCGGGAAATCACCATTATCCAACTGGCAAAGGATCTCTATCCATTTGATCAGCCATAATTAGAACCATAAGTGCTTGTCCTGTATTAACCACATTTGTCTTGTTTCCTATAAATTTCTTGTTCGGACAAGAGAGATTGCTTTCTCCCCAGCCACCATCTGGGTTTTGGTTGTCGAGAATGAAACTAACAGCTCTACGAATCGCGCTACAGTTGTCGTAAGTCTTGCCTGCAGCCAAAAGACCTCTTACCGCAAAAAGGTCCCGTAGATGAAACAAACTCCCCAATTTCCATACCATGAACCATCCACGAATTGCATCTCTTCAATGTACTTCACTCCTTTTCTTATACACCTTTCGATCTCTTCCCTTTTATACTTCGGAAACTGCTTTTTGAACTGAGTCAGTGGTCGACCCTGTACATTCTACATACCTAATGATACAAATCAATTTCACACCATTATTAATAGGGCACAACTTATTTTATTACTAATGAATACATATATATTGAAGACGAAAGTGCATATCGATCGTACTCATGCTTGACTATAACGTCTTCAGCAAATTCCATAGGGCTAAGCCACCGCATGCATTTAGTTGGACTCATTAATTTTATATATTACATCCTCACTAAAATTTGTAACTAAATTTATCCCCCAAAAGAGCTGATGGGCATCGTTGCAGATATTTTAATCTTGGCGAAAGAGTTTAATTTTATCTCCTTCTCTTCCATAGGTAGAGAGTTTAATTTAGATGCTGATTTGTTGGCAAAAGAGGCTTTATTGTACCCACCTAACTCTTCCGTTTAATTAATGAATGCTGAGTTTTGAACCAATAAAATAAAAGATAGAACTCATTTGATGAGACGGGACTCATTCTCCTTTTTAAAGGATCGTACTTTCACAAAACAGACCATTTTCTCACTTTCTTCTATTTTCTCTCTAGCTCTGATTGTTATTACCAGAACTGTTAGTGTAATTAAACATGGTGGTGAAGAATCGAAGAAGCATAGAAGAAGGGCTTTTGCAGCTTAAAGACAAAAACGACGACTCAGACGTTCGTATTACTGTTTCGGTTATTCTCAGTACTTTTATTGCTGTTTGTGGTTCCTTCTCCTTTGGTGTCTCTGTGAGTTTTTTTCTTCTTTCTAATTGTTTTACAAAACTAATAAAAAAAAAATTCTTATAATAAAATTATTAGATACGTTTTGAATTAATTTGATTTTAATTTCAGATGGGTTATACTTCAGGTCCTGAGGTAGAAATGATGAAAGAGTTAGGTCTTTCTATTGTTCAAGTACGTCTCTCTCTCTCTCTTTTTTCTGTTTCGTGAAACATAAGTTAATACTATTAACTTTTCTTTTTTTGTTGGTTATGAGTGTAACTGGCTGAGAAATGTGTGAAATTTTTTTATTCATCCATTCCACAATTCATCAATTACCAGTTGTAAATGCTGAATTTTGTGAAATTCAAAAATAATAAAAAATATAGACTAGTGATTAATTCTTTTATTAATAACAGTTATTGTTTTCTTTTTCCTTTTTGTTATAACCAAAAACGTATAATAAGCTTTTATTTTTGTGAGGATGACCTTTTTTTTTCTTTCTCAAAGTCACAATTAAAAATTACTATTATGTCTGTAAAAAATTTAATAAATAATCAAACCAATTAGTAATAAATTTCACAAAAGTTTAATTATTTAATAAAGTTTAAATTAAAATATGTAATTAATAATAAATAAAGAACTAGATATATTATTACTTAATTGCTCAACTAAAAATTTATTAAAATATATAATTTATTATGAATAGCAATGTAAATATATTAATATCGAATAATTTATTAATTCAAATTAACTGTATTATATATATAGTTATGTATATATATGTATATTGTTCAAATTTATATTTTAATCTTTCAAAATGTTTTATAATTGGATTATTTTGGTATAGTAGAAATAAATTTAGAGCAACATTCGGTTTTTAGTTTGTTCAGATCTTGATTTAATTTTTTGGGTATATGAATTTTTATCAGGGGTTTGACCTTTCTCTATTATATTAGATAGATTAAAAGGGCTTTTAGGGTGAGTTTTGGTTATGGATCGGAGCTTGTCGATCTAATTATTAACAAAAACAAATTTTGCTAGATTTCACATTCAGCAAAATTCAGCTTATATCATTTGATTTTAAGTAATTCCGCGTAAAAAATTAAAAAAGAATTTCACAAGATTCCGTATTCAGCATAATACCGCATTTACCATTTAAACGCTATATTTTTAGTGTAGAGTCAAAAGTTATTAATTATAAGAAAAAACTTGTGTGGAATGTCTGGAAATTGTGCCAAATGCCATACACTTTTTTTTTATTTTTTTGTTTGACTTTTCAAGGACAAAAAGTCCATTTTGCATCTTCAGCTTAATAGTTCTTCGAATAGATTACCTATTTGTCCATAGTGTGTTTATCCATGTTGGAAAACTAATTATCTATTCTGACGAATAACTGATTGACGCGTGTCTGATTGTATACAATGTTGATGGACATCAATATTTCGTCCATTCTAGATATCGAAATGTTAATACTGACAAATAATTAACACATGTCATATTTATGTACGCCATTATAAAAAATATTTGTCTATGATAGGCAAATTTCTATTTATCTATTTTTTACCCAAATATTTAAGAGGCATATTAGTCTTTTCTTCCGGACCACAATGTCAACATAACATTTAACACAATTTTGAAGCTCAAATAGCATTTGGTACAATTTCTATTTTCAAAGTGACATTAGACACAAAATTCTCTAATTATAATAACTTTAAACCGAAACTAAAATACTATTAACAGCATTTAAGTATTCAAACAAAGATTATATTCTTATGTTGACTTCTTCTTAGTCAAAATAGTTAAAAATTATTCATGTTATCAAAAGTTTGAGTTCTCCTTATGGTAGATTTTAAAAGGACTTTATTGATCTGACAAAAATAAAAAGTACATTATATTCTTATGTCGGCCACTTAGACTGTTTACAATGGTCTAAAATTTGGGTGTTGAAATTTTTTTTCAACTGTTGACAAAAATAAGGAGGTTGCAATGGTTGTTTTATGCTTATGTGGATTCAACAGCGTGAGAGATTGTCAACTGTGTGAATTTGTGTTGCCGTGTTCATTAGTTACTTTTTTTAATTATAAATAGCTTAAACACAGTGTCATGTTATTATTAGTTACTGAATATATATATATTTTTTTACCTCAATCATTTGAAATCAATTATCTTATAAAATATTTAATATAATTTTATAAAATTTATACGAAAATTCATAATTTTTTATTTTCTATAAATTGAGACTAGTTTCACTCAATTCGGACACCACAAAAATCATATTTTCTACTATATTTTTGTTATCAATCTATTTTTAAGGAAATATATTCTAACAATAACCCCTCCCAAAATTCTTCTAATTACCCATCTAACTATCAAATCCCTACCAATTATTAGTTTCAAAACCAATATTCAAAATCATGTTCACCAGAAATACGTTAAATGAATCACTGAGCAAAATGTTCTGTGGTTAATGAGCTTATTAAGTTTGTGTGTTTTATTATTTGCTTATTTAAATTATGTGTGTTTTATTAGTTGGATTATGTGTTTACTAAATTATGTATGTTTTATTAATTGTATCGTAGTTGTATGTTAAGTTTTAGTATTTTTCTTTGTTTTAAAATGACTCTTTCTATTTAAATTTTTTATTATTTATAATATCTATTTTATACATATAAAAATGAAAACACAAATATAAATAGAAATATAAAATAAAATCAGTGTGGGGTGTGGTGTTGAATTTTTATTAAACAAAACCAGTGTAAAGAAGAAAAATTGTATGTATGTTGAATTTTGAGGTGGAATAGAGAGAATATGATTTAGAAGAAAAAAAATCATGTGGAGGGTGTTGAATTTTTTCACCATTGTACATAGTCTTATAGATAAGTTCTTACACTTCATATTTATTTTGACTCTGTATCATTTGTTTCTTTGTTCATTCAAATTGACATAAATAATAATTACTTCTCATGCATTTATTTTTTAACTTAATTAAACATCTTATTTTTTATTTTTCTGAATGAACAAAATTATAATCTAAAATTTTGTTTATGTCTTTATGTTTATAATTAAAATTTTGAAGATACCATTATAAACAATAGTATGTCAATTTTCTTTGACTTTTATTACTTATGTTGTCATCTAATATATATAGATATATACATATATCTTAAGATAATCCCTACTGTCGAAATCATCCAAAGAGATAGTATCTATCAATGATACAGGAATTAGTCTCGCGCCTTTCTCTCTTATCTACAATGATGATACAAGTTTTTGTTTATATAAATATTATATAAAATTTGAAATAGTTTACCATTTATATAGTTTGGACCATGCAAATATAAAAACAACGATAAAATTTATGAAAAAAAATCCCAAAAACAACTGAAAGATATATATATATATATATATATAAATCATGTCTTTTGTTTTTTATACATTCAATCATTTATATCATTTTCAAGCTTATTATACCTGTAATTCTAAATACATATAGTAGCTAGATAGATAACTTAATATATACTTTGAATTCAGTTATAAAAATCCTAAAGAAGACAAAACTGTTCAAACTAATTTATCTTTTCGATTGTTATTGTTTTAATCAATATGGTTTTTCAGTTTTCAACGTTTGGCTCGTTGGCTATGTTTGGAGCTGCAATTGGAGCACTCTTCAGTGGTAAAATGGCCATCATGCTCGGTAGAAAAAGAGTAATAAATTTACTCTTTCATATATATATATATATAATATTAGTTTTAGTATGATTTATAAATCAAAATTTACTTCTCTTTTTCTAACTATTTTGGCATATATATATTCAAATATTTATGTATTAAATACCTACTATCAAGTAAATTTTGATTTTGATGATTTTACAGACAATGTGGGTCTCGGATACTTTATGCATCACCGGTTGGCTCTCTATCGCTTTCGCAAAGGTATTCAAATGTTTCTAACCACAAACATTTTTTTTTTTTTTGTAAAAGTATTGCTTTCTTAGAAAAGAAAATATGTTTTATTTATAGGCTTAGAGCTAGTAATAATGAACCCAACGATAAAACAATTAATTAAATTTTGTCTGGAACAAAATAAGAATGTGGTGTGGCTGAATTTCGGAAGAATATCTTCAGGGATAGGATTCGGCTTGATTAGCTATGTGGTAATTAACTTACTATCTACAACTTTATATTTTAATATTTAAATTTCATTTTCCAACCTTTTATTTACTTATGATGCAAATTTTTTTTTTCCGCCATTTGCCAAACAGGCACCTGTCTATATAGCCGAAATTGCGCCAAAACATGTTCGTGGTACATTTACTTTTTCAAACCAGGTAATATTTCAATTCCTACAAAATATATAATAATTAACTAAAATTTAGAATATACAATGAGCAGCAGCCAAGAAAAATTATGTAAAGATGAGAATTGTTTTTGTTGGGTCAAAAGGATATCACATGCAAAACAAAGTAAATAAATTAAGGATATCGAAGAAAGTATTATTTGTCAAGTGGTTTAGTACAATTATGGATTTTTTACAAGAATTAGATTCTAAATAGTCGTGTAATTTTCGTATAATATTATTCAAATTTTAGAAAGAATTTAAATTATTGATTGAATCTTGTCGATAATTATTGATTATTTTTGTTAATATTGGATGACAACTAGCCGGCCCATTAACTAAGCTCTTATATAATATAGACGGTATGACTCGATCCCAGAATGTGCAAGTACGCTTGCCTTTAGTGACTTACCACCTACCATTAAGTTAAAGACCACTTAGCCTATATGATTAAGTTATGCTAGCATTAAACAAAAATGAACCAATTCATTATTAGTTATAAGTAGCAGTATTTTGTTATTAAATAATCAACAATTAATTATAGAACAATCTGAAAGTAAATATGATCAAGGTTGTAACTCGTACCATCTTATTTTGTAGAATCATGTGGAATTTGTCATTTAATTCCACAATTAAGCTTTCACCGATCTTGTGGAATTATTGTTGAAAAGTACATTTACCTTTTTTGTTTAAAACTTTTTGATTGTTTTCTCTTTACCATTTGTCTTTCTGATTTCTAGTGACTTATTTACATATGCATTATTTCTTTTTTATTTCTTTTTTTTTTCTCATTATCAAATCTTTTCTTCTTTTTTGTTTTTGTTTTTATGTAGAGAACTACAATTTTGTAGATAATATTTAATACGATATTTAATTAATAAAAAACCTAATATCATATACAAATAATAATGGTTAGATATATAATTGTATATTAGGTATTATATATATATATACATATATGTATTATTACATTCTTTAATTAATATTTAACTACAAACATATTAAAATATAATTTATTAGTTTAGATTCTTAGTTTTTATATATGTTTTAAATATTAATAATGATTCATTCAATTAATTTTTTATATATTTTAATTAAGAAATATTTAAATAAAATATTATATATAATTAACTATGAATAATATTGTACATGTATTGTTAGATTTCACTTATTTTGAGTCAGATTAAATGGAATTCTAGGGCAAACTTTAGCTATAAATTAGAATTTGTTGATTTATTACTTTTTAAAAAAATTATGTCAGATTCCACATTTAGCATAATTCAATTGTTACTATTTAATTTTTAATTAATTACACAAACTTCCGCATAAAAAAAAATCTACCAGATTCTGCATTTAGCACAATTTCATATTATCATTTACACCCCAAATCCTGAAATGGAAGAAACAAATTTTCACATATAGCTCTAGTTATCTAGTTTGACTTTATAATGATATATAATACTAAGATGGTGACTGCATAAACTATTTGCTGATATTAATTTTGATCATATTATAATAACTTTTTGTAGATGAATAGATTATCCACATGTCTTGTTTGTCCATTCTGCCGACTTCATTGGTCAATTTGAATGCACCAGCAGCTGCATGTTTTTGTTTCCATGGTGGATATTACATCTAGATGTTGCATCTAGATATGTATTTGTTTGTTTCATAAATTGATATCTACATCTAGATTGAATTACGTATAAAATGACCAAAACAGACATGATTAATTTTTTTTAATATTATTTTAATTAATAAAATTAATTATATATTCAACTAAATAGAAACTTAATTTTTTAACATTTATGATAATTATTCTTATTAAACATTTAATTTTTGAAACAAGTTTTTTTTATTTTAAACTAGGTAGAAAAATTTTAATTATCAAAAAATGAGTGAGAAAAAAAAAGAGAAGAGAGAACAAATAAGAGGAGAGAGTAAAAAAGAGGAGAGCGAAAGTAAAAAAGAGGAGAAAGAGTAAATAAGATGAGAAAGAGTAAAAAGAGGAAATAAAGTAAAAAAGGGAGAGAAAGTAAAAAAGAGGAGAGAGTAAAAAAACAATGAAAGAGAAAGAGAGAACAATAAAAAAATAAGAGAGAAAAATGATATTTTAATCATTTTAATTTTTATGAACTTCATCTACGTCAAATTGGTTCTTTTAAACACATCCAGAAATTTTATAAATTTGAACTAAGTTAAGATGCTCCATTTAGTAGCTTCATCCGGATGATGCACAATTGTTCATTTAAACAAACAACAATTGACATTTCCATATAGATGGAACCGGATGAAAAAACAAATAGGCCCTTAATAAATAATCATTTTGGTCATCAGAGTTTGTTATCTTGAAACTAGACCACTGAACCAAACCAAACCAAACATATACAATTACTAAAAACATATGATAAACGCAAACTTAAACCAAACAAAGTTAAATTGTAAAGTTGATCTTAAACCAAATATATGCAATCCAATGTGAACTTGAGTCTGATCCAAAATCTAACCAACGTTTTTCTATTCTCCGATTATAATTTATATTAGCTTCTTCAAAACTCTGGACTAGCAATGGTTTATTTTTGTGGGAATTTCATCAATTGGAGGACCTTGGCTTTATTAGGTAAGCCTACTATTTAATAACCAACAAAGAAGAAACGTATTCAAAGTAACTCATATGTTTTCCGGTTTAGGTGCTTTACCATGCTTCATTCAATTACTCGGTTTATTTTTCGTACCGGAGTCTCCAAGATGGCTGGTTCGTCATTCTATTATATTTTTTATGTTTTGGGAAAATCAGATACATTTCTTAAGAAAAAATATTGAAACTGAACTATTTTGATTTTTGAAGGCAAAAGTTGGTACAGATAAAGACCTCGAAAATTCACTGCTTCGGCTTAGAGGCAAAGATGTTGATATTTCACGTGAAGCGTCAGATATTCAAGTGAGTTTTTTAACTATTATATATAATATTATCAATATTATTTTATATTTATTCCTTGACAAACAAAACAATTCAGTGTCTGAATGGTTTTTGTTTTGCGTTCAGGTTATGACCAAAATGGTAGAAAATGATTCAAAGTCAGGTTTCGGTGACTTGTTCCAGAGAAAATATAGATATACTCTCGTGGTACGAACAGTGAAATATAAATAATTTTTTAGTAAATTATCATTATATTTATATGTGAAATTCATTTTTTTTTTCAATTTTTGTGTTTTAATTAATCCCTCAGGTAGGAGTGGGGCTAATGTTTATACAACAATTCTCAGGAAGTGCTGCTGTACTTCCTTATGCCAGTATCATTTTTAGAAAAGCTGGTAAGTTTCACTTAAGATCTATGACTTTGGTTTTAGAATATATACCTTATTATACTAATCAATTATGGCGTGATGATAGCATTATATTGTTAATTATTCAGGGAGGAAATTCTTAAACAAAAATATTTACCATGAGTTCTCTTAATATATATATATATATATATATATATTTATTTTAATAAATTGTATTAAACAGGTTTTTCGGTGGCCATTGGAACAATGATGTTAAGCCTCTTCGTGGTAAATATATATACATATACATCTTTCTTAATTTTTTTAAGTTATATATATAGACGCAATATGACACATTAATTTATGAAACTTAACTTTCTTAAATTTTGATTCCGTTGTTATACGTAACTATTAAACTGTTGTGATATGTTGGCGTTGGAAAATCGACATTTTATCAAACTTTTTAGAAATTTATAAAATTTCTGTATTAAAAAATATTCCGTTTATTTTTGTCAGTTGACTATATATGGATACCAAATTTATGAAATCAAATTATATATATCAAAATCTATTATTATACAACTAGAAAACTATTTCACTTGAACTACTTAAACCACGAGTTTCGATTTTTTTTTTTTTGTTGACAATTTCTTTTTGTAAGCGTTGAATAGTATTAATGGCAAATTGGCAGATACCAAAAAGCATGATTGGTGTTATTCTTGTTGACAAATGGGGTAGACGACCCCTCTTGTTGGTAAGCATATTTTCCCTATTTTTATTTTTGATGACACAATTATTTTTCACTAATAAGTCTTTATCAAAATAAAGTAAAAATTCTTCGTTATTAACTAGAAAATTTTAAATCTGTTTGATATTTGATTTAATTACGTATTTGGACAGACTTCAGTATCTGGGATGAGCATTACATGCTTGTTTCTTGGTGTCGCCTTCACATTACAGGTTATTTTTGATATTTATTTTTCTGTCATCTATTATATTCTTAACCTACCTTATATATGTAACAAATTCTTTTGTTTTTTTTTTGGTTATGAGCAGAAAATGAATTTGCTTCCGGAACTAACTCCAATCTTAACGTTTATATGCATTATGGTAAAACATCTTTATCTATTTTCATCAATCTTTATGATCAGTATTTACGGTTAAACCTTATAAATTAATAATGTTGTGACTACACTAAAATTTTATTTTTTATTAATTTATAGAATTATTAGTTTATAGAATTATTAATTTATCAATATACTAATTGAATTAAAAATTCAATTTGGGACCACAAAATTATATTATATTTTTGCCACAACTGGCCAGCCCATTAGCCAAGTTTCTGCATAATGCAGACGGCGGGACTCGATCTCTCGACATGCAAGTGCAGCTGTTTTTAGTAGACTTATCATCTGCCACTAGGCTAAAGACCACTTGCAAAAATTATATTATTTTATAAAAGTTTTTAGTGTATATTAATTTATAGAGTATTAATTTAAAGAGGTTATACTGTACATTTATTTCTTCTTCTTCCTTTTTTCTTCATATAAAACGATAATAATAATTTTAATTTACTTTATTTTATTTGCAGCTATATTGTGCAGCTTTTGCAATAGGATTGGGAGGTCTCCCTTGGGTGATAATGTCTGAGGTACATACTTAATTACCTCAAAGTTTTATTTGCTCAGTATAAAGTTTGTTTTTTTTTTTTCTTGAGATATGTTTGATGTAAATATGAATTTTGGTATGTTGATGCAGATATTTCCAATGAATATAAAAGTATCAGCAGGGAGCTTAGTTACATTAGCTTCATTTTCATTTAGTTCGGTCGTTACTTACGCTTTCAATTTTCTGTTTGAATGGAGCACTCAAGGTATCTTATTTTCCATCTTTTTTAGATTATAAATTATATATTTTACGGTTTACCAACGTTAACGAAAAATTGTGGCTAGAATATCATTAGAAAATAAGAAATAAATCTAGAAGAACAAGTTTTTCAGAATTTTTAGTCATCACATTGTTCTAAAAACCTATATACGTTTTATGATCCAGCTACACCTCTTTCTCTTATTCCTAAAATAGACCAAACTTTTAAAGACTAATTAATTACATGTTTGGATAAATATGTCATAATTGTGGAACACAATCAATGATATTTTTAAAATTATACATATATATATATATATTTTAAGTTAAATTTCATACATATTTTTCTAATTTGAATTTTAATAATATGTAACAGGGACATTTTACATATTTGGGGGAATTAGTGCAGCAGCGTTACTTTTTATTTGGTTAATAGTTCCAGAAACCAAAGGGTTATCACTTGAAGAGATACAAACTTCTCTTATCCATCAGCCCGACCGAGTTAATCAAACATAGATTGAAATGTTACACCTTATATATATATATATATATATATTATAATTGATATATAAATTATAAAATCCACAGAGAAATTTTATTTTTCTTTACATTATGCATTTATTTTCTTATAAAATGTATTTATCCGTGACATAGATATACGTTTATTTGTATTATATATTGTTGCAAATATAAATGTTTTAGACTTGGTATCCTTGTTGTAGTCCACGTTCTGGTTTAATTCCTCTATCTCCTTTTATCGTTATTCTTTGCGCAGAAGCTTTAATACATGTGATAAAACAGGCTGAAAATGAAAAACGAATCACATGCATTAGAATAATGAAACATAGTCCGGCCATTCAACAACTCCTATTTGCGGATGATAACATTTTTATGTGTCGAGCAAATTTGAAGGAGAGTGCTAAGATTCTTCATTGTCTTAGGCTATACGGTGTTACAAAGTCCGCAATCACTTTTGGTGATAAACTAGATCTGATTATAAAGAGGCTAATCGGACTCTACATAGGTATCACCAAGGCGGAACGGGCAAGTATCTCGGGTTGCTAGACTGCCTGAGTGGTTCAATGCGTGAGTTGTTAAGTTTTGTGACAGAACGGCTACAAACTAGACTATCAGGATGGTATGAGAAAACCTTGTCCTTAGGCGGAAATGACATTCTCATTAAATTAGTTGTAATGGTTCTTCTGATGTATGGGATGTCTTGTTTTAAGCTCACAAAACATCAATGTAAAAAGATCACAAGTGCTATTACCAAATTCTGGTGGAATAGTAAGGAAGATAAGAAGAAGATACATTGGGTTTCTTGGGAGAAATTGTGTCTATCTAAACAAGAAGGTAGTCTAGAGTTTAAAGATATAAGTGATGTTATAATAATGGGCCAATGTCGATAAAAGCCTTTTATGGCTTTGATGCTTTATTTGGGCTTCTGCAATCTCGTCTAACCCATGAAGAATAAGGATGCATCAGGTTAACTCTGTGAAGACTAACGATCAACAAAATCTGTTTTTAACGGAAGGTTGACGACGTTAATAACTGAAAGGATTTGAGCTGGATTTTATATGTAGCAGAAGATTCTTTCTGTTGGTGAGTGAGAACGTGATAGGTTTTATACTCTTTGGCTTTTCTTTCATTGTTAAGCTTTTGAGCTCTTGTAATCTGAGTTTATAGAGAGAGTTTGTGAGCTGGTGAGTGATCTGGTATTGATGTTTGTATATTCTCTAGTTATACTTGGTGGATTCTCCGGGAACCTTGGTCCCGGCGTGAGTAAGCTGCTGTTTATACAGTGGAGGCCGAACATGTAAATTCTTGGTGTCGTCTCTTCTATCTCTTCTTCTTTGTTACTTGATCCTCTGAATCTCGTTCGATCTCGTTTTAGCTATACTCTATTTTACAACAACTAGTATCAGAGCATAGGTTGAGTGAGTTTATTGTTGCTAAGATGACTTCCGCAAGGATCGAAGTGGAGAAGTTTAATGGAACCGGTGACTATATTCTATGGAAGGAGAAACTTATGGCTCATCTTGAAATTTTGGGTTTATTTGATGCGTTAAAGCTTGATCTGGCTCAATCTAGTGTATCTGCATCAGGATCTGATGGTGATAAGGGAGTTAAAGATGATCAAGGACTTAAGGCTATTCTCAAGGATCGTTCAGATAAATAGAAGAAGGCTAGAAGCACAATCATATTGAGTGTAGCTGATAACGTCCTGAGGAAAATCATCAAAGAAAAAACAGCTGCTAATATGTTTATGGTTCTCGATAATCTCTACATGTCAAAGACTCTAATTTACCTGAAGCAGACGTTATATGAACATAAATTGTCTCATAATCTGCCAATTGAAAAGAACATCAATGATTTTCTTAAGATCATTAGTGATCTAGAATATGCTGATGTTGTGACTTCTGATGAAGATCAAGCTGTGTTACTGATGAGCTCGTTGCCAAGCCAATTTGATTCACTGCGTGATACCTTAAGGTACAATAAGTCATCTCTTTCTTTGCAAGAAGTTCTAACTGCTGTTAGATCCAAAGAATTGGAATCAGGTTTCGGATTGAAGGAAACAAAGTTTGTGGCTGAAAGTTTGTTTGTTAAAGGGAAAACTGGTAAAACCTGGTTCAAATCTGATGGAAAAGGTTTTCAGAAGAATCATAAGTTTAAGAAAGGTAAACCAAAGGGAAAGAAGAAGAAAACGTGCTGGAAATGTGGTTCTGAAGATCACTTTAAAGCTCAGTGTCCACAAAATGGTTCTCAGAGAAATGAGAGGCAATTTGGTGAAGCAACTCAGGTGCTTAATTCAGAAGGAGAAGAAGTTAACGTTGACGTTTTATGCGTTAGTGAAAGTCTGAATGTTTCTGCTACTGATCTTATAAATAAATGGATCATTGATTCTGGTTGTTCTCATCATATGACTTGGAAGAAGAAATGGTTCACTGAGCTAGATGAGTCAAAGTCTGGCAATGTTCGAATGGCAAATAATTCTGTATCAGTGGTTAAGGGTATTGGTTCAGTAAAAATTGATAAAGAAGATGGTTCGTCTGTTGTTCTGTCTAATGTGAGGTTTGTTCCTTGTATGAAGAGAAATTTGATTTCTGCTTGTATTCTTGAAGATTTGGGTTGTCAATTTTATTTAGAGAATGGAATTATCAGTTTCAGGAAAGAGGGCAAACTGGTTCTTTAGAGTAAAAAGACAGATGGTTTATACTTTGTGTGTGAAAATAAAGGAAAGAAGCGTTGCAGGGATTTCTCTCATGAAGATAACAGTGACTCCACTTTCCTTTGGCATAGCAAGTTGGGGCATATGAGCCAACAAGGTCTTGATATATTGGTTAAGAAAGGTTTGCTAAAGAAGCAAGATATCACAAAGTTGGTTATCTGTGAGGATTGTATCTATGGAAAAGCACTCAGGCTAAAGTTTACAAAGGGTAAACATATATCAAAAGAAGTATTGGACTACGTTCATACTGACCTTTGGGGATCATCTTTTGTTCCAAAATCTATTGGTAACAGTCAATACTTCTTAAGCATAACTGATGACTGCAGTAGGAAAGTCTGGATCCATTTCCTGAAGACAAAGGATGAAGCATTCTCTCTTTTCAATAAGTGGAGACTCATGGTGGAAAATTAAACTAATAAGAAGCTGAAGAAAATTCGTACAGACAATGGTCTTGAATTTTGCAATTACTAGTTTGATGAAATGTGTAGAGAGAATGGTATTGTAAGGCATAAGACTGTGGCTTATACTCCTCAACAAAATGGAGTAGCTGAACGTATGAATCGAACAATAATGGAAAAGGTACGCAGTATGCTAAGTGAATATGGTCTATCAAAAGGTTTTTGGGCTGAAGCTGCTGCAACAGATGTTCATCTCATAAACAAGTCTCCATCAACAACTATAGGTTGTCAAATATCAGATGAGATTTGGTATAAGAACAAAGGGGATTACATTTATCTTAAAAGGTTTGGTTGTATTGCTTATGTGCATACTGATGATGGAAAACTGAATCCTAGAGCCAAGAAGGGAATTTTCTTGGGGTATCCAAATGGAGTTAAAGGCTATAAAGTGTGGGTGTTGAATGAAAAGAGAAGTGTGATCAGTAGAATTGTTATCTTCAATGAAGATGTGCTGTTCAAACACTTGAATGTTTCAGATAAATGAATTGCTTCAAGATCTGAAAAGAATGTTTCTATTGATTTAGACTAGGGACAGAAAGTTAATTCTTCAAATCCTGATGGTGATATCACTGTTTTAAGTGATGAATCAGATGAAGATGTTGATGATAGTCCACAGTTGGCTCGTGATCGTGTGAGGAGAGAAACACGAGCTCCTATCAGATACAGAGACATTAATCTGGTTTTATCATGCTTATTCACTACTGAAGATGGTTATCCTGCTGAGTCTTCAGACTATGATGAAGCAATTGAAGATCAATTCTCTGAATATTGGAATAATGCAATGGGTGACGAGTATGAATCACTTAAAAGAAATCATACTTGGGATCTGGTGGAGAAACCTCAAGGCAGAAAAATCTTGGATTGCAAATGGGTTTTCAAAATGAAAGAAGGAATTCCTAGAGTGGAAGACTCTTGATTCAAAGTCAGATTGGTTGCTAAGGGTTATGGTCAAAAGGAAGGTACTGACTATAATGAGATCTTTGCTCCAGTTGTGAAACATGTTTCAATCCGAGTTTTACTGAAAATTGTTGCTCATGAAGATCTTGAACTCGAACAACTAGATGTGAAGACTGCATTTCTTCATGGTGATCTAGCGGAAACAATTTACATGAAGCAACCTGAGGGTTTTTTTGAAAAAGGAAAAGAAGACTATGTTTGTTTCCTAAAGAAGTCTCTTTATGGCTTAAAACAAAGTCCAATGCAATGGAACCAAAAGTTTAATAACTTCATGAAAGAGTTATAGTTTAAGAGAAGCAAGTTTGATAATTGTGTCTACATCAAACAAGTTTTAGGTGGAGTATATATTTATCTCCTGCTGTACGTAGATGATATGTTTGTAGCCTCTAAGAGCATGATGAATATTGATTCTCTCAAGAAGAAACTAAATGAGACTTTTGACATGAAAGATCTTGGAGCTGCCAAAAGGATTCTTGGTGCTGCCAAAAGGATTCTTGGTATGGACATAAAACGAGACAGGAAAAATTTCAAGCTGGTTCTGTCTCAAAGAAACTATGTTGAGAAAGTCTTGAAGCTGTTTAAATTTGATAAGGCAAAAGGAGTCAAGACACCTCTTGGCGCTCATTTTAAGCTCAAGGCTGCAACTTGTAAAGAACTAAAGAAGCAAGTAGATTTCATGAAAACAATTTCTTATGCAAATGCTGTTAGGAGTGTAATGTATCTTATGATTGGTACAATACCAGACATCTCCTATGCAGTAGGTATGGTTAGCAAGTTTATGGGTAATCCTGTGAAAGATCATTGGTAGGCACTGAAATGGATTCTCAGGTATTTGAGAGAAACTGCTGGGGTTAACTTGGTTTTCCAGAGAAATAATGATATGAAGCTTATTGGATATTGTGATTCTGACTTTGCTTCAGACTTGGATAAGCGTAGATCCATTACAGGTTTTGTATTCACATTTGGTGGTACAACAATAAGTTGGAAATCAAGTCTGCAGAAGGTAGTTGCTTTGTCAACAACTGAATCTGAATATATCTTTGATAGAATTTGTTAAGGAAGCTGCTTGGTTGAGAGGTTTAATTGCTGAACTAGGGTATGGTCAAGAACAAGTTGAAGTGTTTTGTGACTCTCAGAGTGCAATAGCCTTGGCAAAGAATAATGTTCATCACGAAAGAACTAAGCACGTTGCTGTGAAATTTCATCACATACGTGAAAGGATTGAAGAAGGAAGCATTAAAGTTTCTAAAATCTCTACTCTTAACAATCCTGCAGATATCTTTACAAAAGTTCTTCCTGTGAACAAGCTAGCTGGAGCAATGTCCTTGCTTCAGTTGCAGGCTGTATAAGAAGATTCAGCATCCCGGGACCAATTGGGAGAAGTTAAGTGGAGAAGAACTGATGAAGATCAGATATATGAAAGAAGAGAAAAAAAATAGAGTCTATCGTCATTGCTCATTAGGTGGAGTTTTGTTATAATAATGGGCCAATGTCGATATAAGCCTTTTATGGCTTTGATGCTTTATTTGGGCTTCTGCAATCTCGTCTGGTCCATGAAGAATAAGGATGCATCAGGTTAACTCTATGAAGACTAACGATCAACGAAATTTGTTTTTAACGGAAGGTTGATGACGTTAATAACTGAAAGGATTTAAGCTGGATTTTATATGTAGCAGAAGATTCTTTCTGTTGGTGAGTGAGAACGTGAGAGGTTTTATACTCTTTGGCTTTTCTTTCATTGTTAAGCTTTTGAGCTCTTGTAATCTGAGTTTACAGAGAGAGTTTGTGAGCTGATAAGTGATCTTGTATTGGTGTTTGTATCTTCTCCGGTTATACTTAGTGGATTCTCCGAGAACCTTGGTCCCGGTGTGAGTAAGCTGCTGTTTATACAGTGGAGGCCGAACACGTAAATTCTTGGTTTCGTCTCTTCTATCTCTTCTCTTCTATTACTTGATCCTTTGAATCTCGTTTGATCTCGTTTTAGCTATACTCTGTTTTACAACAAGTGATTTTAATCAGGCTTTGTTAATTTTATGAAATCTTTTTTTATAATTCTTTTTTTTCAACAGAAATTTTTTTCCCACCAAAATTTTTTAATCTCAAAATATTTTATAATTATATAAAACATTATAAAATTAAAATATTGAAAATAATGCGTATAACTTAAAATTATAATATTTTTATAACTTTTTATAAACAAACTTTGAAATCCAACTTTTAAGACAACTTATAAATTGAATTATTAAATTTTTTTATAAGATCTCTTATAAAAACCTTATAAATGTGAAAACACAATTTTAAGATGAAAGAAAATATTCTGGTGGGAAAAAATATTTGTGTAAAAAATCAATTTTTTTGGTTGGAAAAATAGTAATTCAAAGGTGTTTTGGTGATTTGTCAATAATAAAATACATTTTATGAAAATGTTTAAAAAATAGGAACAATGTTAAAAATATTTTCTTTCAAAGAGCATTTTTGCAATTGCCCGTTTATTTTATAGATGTTTTTTTTTTTTTTTTGCAATACCGACAACATCCATAAAAGTAGCTGCGAAGAATTACTTTTTTCGCATGTGTTGTGTTGCTAAAAAACTCATTTACTTTTGCATGTGTTGCTGCAATATAATTTATATAAATAGTTGCAATACTTTAAATTGAACAAGACCTAACTTGAGTTCCTACCAAAAAAAGACTTAACTTGAGTTATTTTTTTAACTTAAATTTTATGAATGCAATAGGAACATTTTACGTTTTTAGGGAGCTGGGAGGAGCAGCGTTACTATTTATTTGGTTTCTGGTTCCGGAAAACAAAAGGATTATCACTTGAAGAAATACAAGCTTCTCTTATCCATCAGTCCAACGAAATGAATCAAACTTAGATTGAGTTTGTGCATTTGGAAGACTTTTAAATGCTCAGATCCAATCATAAATTAATTTTAGATTCGTTAAGATGATAGAATTACAATCACATTAGGGTTCGATATGGACTTTCCTAATATGATTATCGGTGGACTTTTGGATTTAGAGGCAGTTTAAGCTACTTGTGCATATTGATTATCTTCATATGGGAGCAAAACTTGTAATATTACTATCAAAGATATTGTACTTCATATATTTGTTGTTAACATCGAAAAACTTCTTTCAAATATCCATAATTGTTATAATCATTTAGATTAACAAGACTGATCTATAATATTAAGTCCTATTGTATTGTGTTACTTATTTATCTAAATTCGAAGAAAACTATACAAGTAGACATATAATCTTTTCACTGAAAACATTTTCTCTGGTTTTTCTCATAGTAGCCTTTGCAACAGTGAATTAACTTATTATTCATCCTTGTAGCATTGAATAAATAAGTTGTGTAGTCTTAAATATTTTGGGGTCCCTGTGGTTGATAGAAGTTTTAATAATTGACAAAATGATAGTTGTTGGGTTAATTTCCTTATGACGTTCCCTCTCAACAAGGGTGGATTGATTTGGTGTTGAGGACTTTCAACGTTAAAGAGAGGTTGAGATGTCATTTAAACAGTCTAGATTAATTTCCCACCAAAGTCTTCCAAGATAACTCACTTTCAACCATAATATTTGTCATGAGTATATGCCAGTTTATATATGGGTCATCTTCAAGAGCTTATCAAGCTTAGCATCAGTTAGATTAATCAAACTTTGTATTATTCTTATCGTTGTTACTTGAGATCTTATCATTGTACTAATGTGGTCCCTTATTAATGCCCATGTCAAGCAAGCCTGTCCGTAAATTGACTCATCATGTTATGTAATCGACCTTGAAAATGACTATACAAATATTTTAAGTAGTCTCAAAATAATTGATGTTTAAGATTTTTACATAAAAATTATGAAAATATTTTATTTTTTATGTTTAATCTATCAAATAATTATTAAACCAATTAAAATTAATTTACAGAATACAAAAAATTCAAAACAAAAAAATTACAGTTAATTTTGCATTGGAGATTAAAAACATTATATAATTTATATATATTTTTCTCTAAAACATTATTTAATTATAGGTAAACTTCTATAAATTATATATGTTTGGACTAATTTTTATTAATTTATCCAAAAATTAATATTTATTCACATATATATAATATATTAGTTTATAGATGATATTTGACCAAAAGTTATGAAAATATTAAATTTAATTTATTATTTTCAGAAATATACTTTGATTTTAAATTATCAGTGTTTTAGTAATTTTTATTCTTAATTTTTTTTTAAAATTTAATTTATACTTTGATATTTATGTATTTCATATTGTGTTAGTGTACTATTTTGTTTTTTTTGAAGAAATTTTGACTTCAATGTTTATAAGAACATGAAGTTTTCTGTATTACTATACAAGTAGTTAGAGTTAATTACCAGTTATTATGTTTGGTTCTTTACCATTTTTTTATCATCTGAATTTATTAAAAATATTCAGTGGAGTAACATTACAAATCATAAATATAAGCCGACAGAAAACAAATATATTTTTAAAATCAAAGGCCTAAAGTGAGAAACATTGAAAACAATCCCTAGAAAACTAAGCTAAGAACCAAAGATCAAATACTCAAAAACTACAACCTGAAGATCAAAGACATCATCCATCAACGGGAACCAGTAACGGATGAGAAACCTCCTATATCGAATATGTGTACCTCACAAATGAAGAAAGAGTTACTACACTAGCAATAATGAATCCAAAAGTCTAAAATGTGTGAAGCCACAAAAAGAAACCTATCATGAGGTGAGACCGAAGACAAACTAAATGTCAGTAAAAGACATGAGAGCAGAAGAAAAATCTTCCTGAAGTGTTGATATCGAAACACAACTGGCCAATTTTACGTCTATGTAGAACTCAAAGAAGGACTAGACCTCAATCAAGCCTATGAAGTACTGACAAGGAGCAAAACAAACTTCTAATGGAAGGAACCTCAACAAGTACAACTCCTGATCGAAATGAAGAGGAACTAATCGATCAACCTAGACTGCAAATAACAAACATCTAAACACGGATCTAGCTTAAATCTAATTAGGGACATCCTTACCATGAAAATTGAAACCCAAAAATCTTTACCATGGAAATCGATCTGGATCTATACATCTCATACACTAACAAAAGCTAACGACAAACACAAAAAATGACCGAAGGGGAGCTGGTGACATTGATGGAAATATGGAAACCTCCTTTCACCACTCCCCCAAAAAAATCTTCACCAATGGCTACGAGAGAAAAAAATTAGGTCTCGCCTCCAAATGAATAGTTCTTTACCATCTTTGTATGCATTTCGAAAGAAAAACATTAGAAAATTTTGATGTAATGTGGAAAATTAGAGATTAGTGCAAACAACTTTTTTTTTTGTAAACAATTGGATCGAAAAGGCTTGATCCATAACCTAACCCAACTCTTAAAATTCTCATTAGTTGGATCATCCTAACCACCAGACTAAGAAGAACTCGACATTTTCAACAAACAACTTTTAAAAATACGCTAAGTATATATTGAAGTCAAAATTTTTTTTAAAAAAACTGAAGTCATAATTTACTAAATCATCTTAATTAATATTTGCATAAGATTTCTAATTATTAATTTATTATATAATTGAGACCATATTTTTATATAAAAAATTCAAAATAAAAATTATCTTATTAATCTATTAAATTTTATGTTGGCTTGATTGGGATTGGATTTTTTTATTACTTTTTAGCGTTTATTAATTTATCAAATATTATATTTAAGATATTATATTTTGTTTTAAGAAATAAATAAAATTAAAATGTTAGTATTTCACAAATTTTCTTGGGTGAAAAATCTAAAACATCTAATAGTTAGAATCATAGAGAGAGAATATTAAAGAAACTAATATTAAAGAAATCAAAATAAATTATCTAATTAATATTGATTTTTATTCCGTTTTAGAAACTGATATTGATTTTTATCCTTTTCTAGAAACTGATATTAAAGAAATCAAAATATCTAATTTCAAATTAATCTTTTTTTTTTTTTTACGCAAAACCAAACTTAAATCCATTAAAACCTAAATATGGTGACATTGTTCAGGATGATCATGCTTGAAAGCAAGAAGATCATAGGTAACCAAAAGAATTATGTGCTTAAAGCATCAAGGATTAAACCAAGTCAGAAAACTAAAACCGAGATAAAGAAAATTCAAACATCCAACAGCTAGTAAATAAGCGAGAACAGAGATGGTAAAGCCTCATGAATTCTTTAGAGAGTCTTCGATTTTTTTCTAGAAGATTCAACTTCGAAATCCAGATAGCGTTTGCGTTTTGACTCCTCATTGAAGAAGTTTTGAGCAATTTGTTGTTCCGGGTATGTGAAGATGTCCTGTTCGAAGGCGATAGTGATGTGTGAAGCATGTGCAGTTGCTCTCTGTGTGTTAAAGGATTGGAGTATGCTCTCAAGAGTAGTGAGTCATCAATCCTATCCGCCACCTCGTGAGACACAAAGACTGATTCAATCCGTGGAGAGACCATTGAAGTATCTTGAGAGGATGGTTCCTGTGAAGAGTTAGTTCCTCTGTTCTCAGAATGTGTTGGAACTACAGTGGCCATCCTTCTTGTGTTTGGGTGGTAATCCTCTGGAGTTGGATTGTAAGTACAACTAGTTGTGTTGTGTGTCAGTTTTTTACAGTTAAGACACAGACGAGATAGCATTTCATAGTGAAAATTAACTTGAAACCTCTCGCGATTGTGGAGGCGAATTCTCTTGAACATTTTCAAATGACTATCAGTATTGAGATTGATTTTAGCACGTACCAGGAACAATCTAGATAGTGAATACTCTTGAACATCAAGCTCCACAACCTTTCTTAAAGTACTTGCTATCGTGTGAACCGCTGTAGCTGATGCATAATGCAGTGGAAGTTCGTGGATTTGAACCCACACTTGAATCGTTGAGAGATAGTCCATCGGTGGTCGAGTGGTCCAACACTGAATTGTTACGCCATCCATTGTGCATAATAGGTTGATGTCTGAGGATGCTTATCAAGTCCATTTCATAGATAAAGATGAATTGAACCAGCGAGTTTTCAATGATGCGAGCATTAATCATGTTTTCCATGTTCCATGTGCGTGGGAGATCTTAAGCTAGTTCATGGAGCAGCTATTCCTGAGGATTTAATGGCCTAGCCATTATGCTTAGACAACAAATGCTTAGAGAGGATCCATATGCGTACGGAGGAAGGTAAATCTCTTCATCGTATCTTCCAACATGGAATTGAATGGCTGCAGTCCACATGTTTGGGTCCATAGTATCAGGAGAAGGAAGGAATGATGGAGTTAATGTCGTCTTCATCTTCTGCAGGAGTCTTATAGCCAGAGGTTGGTCCCAGTATTGATTACTTAGAACTTGCCAGACTTACGCCTTCTCTGCAGAGAACTCGACTCGGGACCTTAGAGGCCAATGCATGAGCTCAACGTGTCCTATTACGCTGCCTAAATCAATGCCAAAGATGTTGCTTTTGGAATTCATAGAGGCAAAAATTTTTATTGGTTCTTCTTCCATGCGTGCCACTTGTCTTTAATGTGAATGGTTACCAGGATTGTTTAGCGAGGAAGTGAAATTATTACCTCGGTTTGTGTATTCCCGTGATATGCAGAGAGGGAGACAAAAGATAGCCAAAGAGGTTGCTAATAAAGGATGTGTTTGACTTGTAGTGATTTATGCAATGGTTTAATGTGGTGGTAATAAATTGACGAGGTTATATAAATGGTAAGAATTTAATAGTGTACTAGGAATGTGTATTAATGTGGTAGTGACTACCATGATGGATCAACTATTATGTTGGTTGATGATTGGCATTGATGTCGTGGGAGTTGATGTCTGAACTTCTGATAAAGGGCTTAGCTAATTAGGTAGACCTCTACTGATATAGTCATTAAATCGGTAATCAATGACTACACTCCGAGTTATTAAACAAGCCTTGATGTTGTCTTCCCTTTTGATTGTGATTAAATTCAATGTGGTGAAGGCTTTCATTAGGTTGTGAATCTGGTTCAGTAAACCAGAGTATCTTGGCCATTGAACTATGCTGTTAATGACATTCCAAATTTTCTTGTTATCCATTGATATATTAAGCTCTTGAATGTTGAGATCTTGAAGGCATTGTAACAGACATTCGAAACCAAGGAGTTGAAGATGGAGGTTAGATTGCGTGGGAAGAAAAGTATGTCTTGCATGATAACATTGTTGCCTCACTTTATTTTCTAAAGTCCAAGCACCTCCATGTAAATCACCCTTCGTGTTATAGACCATTGACCAATGAATGCTGTGTTTGACCCTTGGATCTTTTCTAGTTATCTTAACTATTCTAGAAATACTAGTTCTTTGGCGCCATTTAGTTTTGTTTTTGTTACCTTCTATCCATGCTCTCATTTGAGTTGTTACCTCATTAGCAATTAACCTTAGGTCTTGAATCTTTTTCTTAATAACCATGAGGTTACGATTTTTCTAAATAGACCACAAGACCCAGGGATAGGCAATTTTGATTTCTTCTGGAAGGTTACCTTTTTGACTAATCTGGATTAAAGAATGTAAGTTTCCAATTAGAGATGGCCCATTGAAACCACCTTTTGGAGATGGAAATTGAACAAGTAACCAAATCTGTCTTGCTGGAGGGCACTGGAATAGCATGTGGTTTATAGTCTCTGCACTCATGTGGCAGATAGGACACTTATCATTCGCAATGATCTTACGAAGTTTTAGTTGTGCTTGCACACCTAATGCTCCAGATGCTGCTCGCCAAAGGAAGAGTTTAATTCGTGGTGGAGCATTAACTTTCCAGAGTTTGGTTTTTATAATGTTAACAGGTCAATAACATGAGGCCTCAAGGAGTGTCCTGTTTCACTGAGCCTACCACAGAGCCATATCCCACTTTTCACTGTATATTCTCCTATTCTGTTATATGACCAAATCCATGAATCTTACTCATGTATGAAAGGTCTAGTTTGTAATATGCGCTGAGCATCCTTATGATGAAAGGTTTCCATCAGCTTGCTAACTTGCCATTCTCCATTGGTAATTCGTCTAATTTGATTTCTTCACACAAACTAGTTATAGTACACTTAATTCATATATTTGTACGTAATAAGCGAACGCAATGTCTTTTTGGCGTGAAGCCAATTAAAATTAATGGAATGGGATATTGAGAATGTTGTATACTCAACTTCAACGATTGGTTAGTTAAGGCCCAATATTGACAAAAAAGTGAATTATACCAAAATAATAAGAGAATAGGACAAATTTAAATAAAGGCTAGCTGACCATGTGAACAGAATAAATAATCAATGAAAAAATATCAATGGATTGTGACAAATTATTTACTATAATAAGATATGGGTGACACATAATTTTTATTCTTTCCCAAAACATATAATTTTTAAGAATTATATTCCCACAATAATGGCCTTCTTCTATATGTAGCTCATGGATAAGTATAAGATGATACAGAACCAATTTCTGAGAAATCCTTTTGAAAAATAAAATAAATAAGACCATGTATTTGGGATCTAAATTGGATAATAGTAAAACCATCTTTAATAGTGTTTCAAATCTTTTTTCAAACTTTATATTTGAATAAAAACATTTTCTAATAGTCTTTCAAATCTTACTTTAACTTTGAAGATCTTTATTTTTTATTTTAAATTTGAAAATCTCCAATGTTTTATTCATATCTTAAACATGACGTTTTCTTTACAAAACAATCATTTAGTTTTCATAGTTTTATTATTTTACAACTAATTAAAATTATAGGATACAATAAAAAAATTGAAACTGAGCCGGAAACAATTTCTAACTTTATGAAAACAATATTATTTATTACTTGTATCCAGTGTTTTCATATCTGGACCGGACCGGCTGGTTGGACCAGTTAACCCGGGATCTGCATTGTTCTTCTGGTTCAGGTTTAGTGATAAAATCTACTAATTAAATAACCGATAAAATCCGGAAAATCCATATTTGACTCAGAACCTGGTGAATCGGTCGGATACGGGTTTAATTAAAATATATCAAAATTTTGAGAATTATTTTTTTGTTAACATTGGGCCACAACTGACCGGCCCATTAGCCAAGTTCCTTCATAATGCAGTCGGCATAACTCGATCCCTCGACGTGCAAGTGCACATGCCTTTAGTGGACTTACCACTAGGCTAAATACCTTTAGTATATCTTATTTCAAATAAAGGAACTGATTTGATGAGTAATAAAAAGTTTATAATTAAAATAAATGATCACCCGTGCATTGCATGAGATTATATTTTATTTTATTTTTTGAACTATGTGGTTATTTATATTTTTGTTTGACATTTTGTATTTTTTTTCCTTTGGTTTAGTAATAATAAGTGTGTTTCTTAATATTTTAACTACAATTAATATTGGTTGTGATGCATATGTAATTTTCTTACAAAGGTTATATGTAGTCTGATTATGTAAAATTATTAATTAGATATTATTAATTGCGTTTTATATATAGTAAATGTACATATATATATATATGATTTTTTTTATAGATGCGATTATATACACATTAATATGTAGTGTGCATATTTTAGAGTCCATATTAAGTAGATCAGAATGAAACAAATTTTGACTATATCTACAAAAAAAAAATCTCATTTAACTGAGTATAATCGAAAGATATTATATTAACAACTCAATAACGAAATGAATACATACCGTAAACCAAACTAAGGATTTATGATAAAGTATTCTCTTACTAAAATCCTAGAATATATGGTATCAAAAGATTAACTTCATGGTCCCATAGACAAAACATACACGAAGAGTTAGTATTCATATCTGCATTAGCACCATACTTATGCCATATATTGTTGTTATTTAGGAACTTTGAAATTTCACCATCACAATCACATTTCTCTTGGGAGTATTTAGTTTTCAGTTGTAGCAAGACCGTTGGTGCGCGCCATATGGCATATTTCTCGTTCAGTCCACGTAATATTTCAAGTTTTTGTAAGGTTTCTAACATTAGAGGCTTGATTAAAAAAGATAAGATTTTAAAACCTTCGTGTTTTGCTTTATTACCAAGACATATGAGAATAATTTTGTATAGATACATGGCTTTAGGAAGACGTCTTCAAGCAGCTTCATGTAATAATATTAATCCTTGAGCTTTACAGCTGTCAAAAAAATAGCATACTATTCCCAAGCGATAAAAAGCTTCAGGATATCTGTAGATGTTGGTACCTTGTATAATAGGTTTGAGGACTAAACGGAGGTTTAGGAAACACGACTTAGAAGAACTGACACAATGCAAAGCAATTGAAATAAGTATATTATCGGGCAAAGAAATCCAATCTATTTTCAGTTTTTGTAGATTCATTCTTAGAAGGGAAAGAATAATGAAGAGATATAAAATAACAAACGAAATACAAGGAATGAAACTTAATGTGTTCAATATATATAGGATACAAATTAGGGTTTACATTTATGTATTCATCGCTTTTATTTAATAATATAATCAAAAATCAAACAACATATAAATAAGTAAAGAAAGTAAAAAATATAAATGCAATGATATCTCTTGCGTATATATATTTAAGTATAACCATAATGATCAAAAAAATAATACTTTAGCAAGCCCATTTAGTAGAATGAAAATCTAAACCAAAGACATTTTGGTAAAGTAAATAGAGACAATGGAAAAACATATCTGTTTTTATAGGGATTACAAAGTTACATTATTTTTTCTTATTGAAGTTATAGTTTACTATAACTTATATGTTACAATCAAACAATATCGGTTAGTTGATGTGTATTTGAAGTATGTTATTTACTTAAACGAATGTAAAGCTGATAAAAGAAATTAATCAAGATATAAAACTAACAATATTAAATACTAAAGCACAAAAAGAAAAAAAAATTATTGTAACATATGAAAAGAGTGAATAACAAAAATTAATCAATAACATTTGATAACAATAGAAAAACATAAATAGAAAAACATAAATAAATATTAAAGGAAAAAAAACTTAATCTTTAGTAGATTTTAGTTTTGAATAAGTAGCTTCTATCCATAAGACGTTTGACTTCAAAATCTCATAAACAAACCTTACATGGCATAGTGGTATCAATGACATTTTCTATAGGATAGTACGAGGGGTTTATAAGTTTATCATTACAGTCACACTCATCCTTAACATATGACATCATCAGTACAACGAAAACATATGGATTGATCGGATTCATATAGCAATTCACGCTATCATAATCCCTGTCAAGATTATCACATGTTTTTGACATCATAGGCATGCTAAATGAATATAGTAGTTCATCTTTTTTTTTTTTTGATGATCCTCCAAGACATGTAAGAATAACACCATAAACGTAAACTGCATTACGAATGCCTTGTTTGGAAGCTTCTTTTAGCAATTTCAAACCTCCATCCATATCGTTGCCATGAAAATATCGAACCATTCCCAATATATAAATAGCTTTAGGATTCCCATTATCGCGAAGTTTTTTCTATAGAATTTGTAGTGCTCAAACGGATATAAAGCTCTCGGATTAAACTCAACTTCTTGTAAGGAAAGCCTGTATAATATAGGACGTTCATTACATAGGTCACCAAATTTCTTGCAAACACATCTAAGGATACAAACATCTATTTAAGAATTTGCAGCACAGTAAGATGCGATTAAAATCAGCAAATCATTAGGTAATAACATAAAAAAAGAAGACATGATATAGCAAAAAAAAGTCATGAATAAGATTCAGAGAGGGAAAACCGAGTATTTTAATTGATGAAAAAAAGTCACACAATTGGATTATATGTTAATTGATGTATGAATAATGTTTATATGCATTTATAATATATGAAAATATGATTTTATTCTGATTATGTTAGCATCATTACACCATTTTTTTTATAAACTATGAAAAATATATTGATTGAACTTATTTACTGGAGATTTAAATATCTAATTTTCTGAAATTTTCATATTGTGATTTAATTAGGAATATATATGAATTTAATATGGTTAAGTATGTGAGCTTCTTTAATGGAAATAAGTAGTATTGTATTTCTAAATTTATTTTATTAAATTTAATAGGAATATATTTGATTTTGATAGTTCAAATCCGTTACTTTAAAACATTTTAGTAGTACATATATTTTAAACAATTGTTTTGGACTTTAAATTTTGTTCATTTTGGAATGGGCCTAGACTTTAACTTAAACAACAAAATCCTAGTTGAAAGATTACTAAAAAACTTTACGACATATAAACTCAAATTTGAGTTGCAAATATTATGATTAATTAATTGTTATAGTAAAAGTAATGATTATATATAGGGTTTGAATTTTTTTTATATTATAAAATTACTTACCTTAGAAAAAACAATAAAAAACAAATTATGTCAATATTTATTAAATTTAATTCATTATAACATAAAAATATATTTTTAATACCTTTAAATGATTATAATATATAAATATATAGTATTTTATACCTCTTAAGGTTGATATAAATATGTAAATATATATTTTCATTCATTCAGAATATTATTTTCGTTTATATTATGTTTTAAATAATAAAAATATAGAAGAATTGAAAACCTAAGAGAAAATATAATGTTACAATTGGATTGGAATATGTTTATATTATGTTACAATTGGATTGGAGTAAAATATGTATAGCAAACATTTTTAAACAAAAAATTAAAATAAAATTACCTTTATTAAAAACCTAAGAAAAATGATTAATGGTAAGAAACTTTTAATTGATAAATCAAATCAACATATTCTTGTTAGTATCTAAAAAAAGACTAAACATATCTATTAGGAAAACTTACCAAAAAAAAGAAACTGTTCATCTCCTTCAATTGATAAAAACCACCGTTATTGCTACATCTTAGAAAAACCTATTTGAAGATTAGAAAATTTTGTTGATCAAAACCTATATAACCTAAAAGGTAAGCATTGTATACTAATCCGACTTGTTATTTAATTTCGTTTCTATAAGTAGTTGTAATTTACTCATTACGAAAACTAAGTTTAGGTACATTAGTGAAAAAAACTTGGCAATCGAAATGACATTATGTAGTAAAACTAATGATTTTTAACACATTAAAAGTTCTTACAATGATCTCTCTTCATCGATAAATTTGTTAGGTAAATTGTTTATTAAACCATTTTCATGATTAAATATTAGCAACTAACAAATAAATCAATATAAGAACTTTGAAATTGTTGATGGATTACCATCAAAATCGATAATCTTTAGATAGTTTTTTTTGTGTAAATAGATTTAGACGATTATATAAGTTAGTTTTATATTAATTTATTTTAATTAATAGTAGTCTATATTTCTCTTTGTGAACACAAATATTTGAATTGTTGAGAAATTATTTTTATAATAATCATAATGATTTTCATATTTTTGATGCAGAGAAATTATTGTCAAACTATGGATTACACGTTATTACCAGATGAGATTTTATTCGACATAGTTTGTAGATATGCACCAGATGGTATAGATACGATCCAGAGCTTTGAGATTGGTCTGTCAAAGTTTTCGTCGGCTTTGCGACAAAGATGAGGTGCTTACCAAAATTTCTCTCGAAATGTTCCATTCTATCCCTTTTCCATGGAACCAGGTACCTTTCAACAACTTTTAACAAAGGCTATGTGATTTAGAAAATCCTGAAGCTATATATAGAACTGGTGTACGGAAATTTTTCAAAAATCATTTGCTCATAGACGGGCTGGCAAAGTTAGTTAGAGATAGTGATAAAGGAATACCAGAAGCATCATTACTGTATGGATTGATCTGTGTGAGTCTTGGAAGATTTTTAGAGGAGAGAGGTTATGATGTTTTGAGTCGTCTACAATAGGATATGATAGGTTTGACATTATATTATGTTAGACAAATTCGTGAAAAAGTCATGAACGGACCAACAAACTTGCGTTAGGAAGGTCGGAATAAGTTATTCATTTTCAGATTTGCATACGAAAGAGAAGGATGTGTGTGCAATGGAGAGCATCTAGATGATTTTCAAGAATTCAAAAACTGGGATATAATGGATGAGGAAAACGATCAACCACTATCAGGAAAATGTAAATTATGCTTATGGGAATACGAATTCAGCAATATGTATGGGGAGGAGGTTTAGAAATATTTTAATTTGTTATGTAATGAATTTCATAGTTGTTATATTGAAGATTCTAAGTTGTTATGTAATGAATTTAAAGTTCTTATGTATTTGAAAATTTTAATTTTAGTTATTATTATCTCTCTTAATCTTTTAGTTTATTGCTTCATAAATCTATTTATCTACTATATATGCAATTAACAAACAATACTAATCTTATATACATTAATTTTTTATATATAATAAGAGTTATAGTTATACGAAAACTTAGTTTTATTGTTTAAACAAAATTTAATTTATAAAGTAAAAGTTTTTAATAAAACTAAATAACTATTTAAGTAAATATATGTATGAAATAAGATATGTGATTCTGTTCTTTTAGTTAAATTTATTATGAAGGAAATGTATAAAGAAAACTTTTTTGAGTAAAGAATTTGTCGATTATGTTTTAGGTTTGAAGCTCTGAAAATGAGAATAAAACAATTGATATAATGTGAAGACTGATTAGATTCTGGGTTTACATTATTTCCAGCTTCCTTGTAAGATCCTGAATATACTTCTTTTTTGAGAAAATGAAAGGTTTCATGCAGAGAAAGAATGTAAATAAACAAAAAATGCTCACTGAATAATATCAGTCTATTTAGCAGAAGGTTTATATCGGATCTCACAAAACCTAGGACCAAAAGCAGTGACATGGAACAACATGTCCTTCGTGTCTGAATATGAGGAAGTCGCCGATACAAATCTAATGTGTTAAAACAAACTCCTTTAAATGTGCTGTGAGTATATTGTCTTCTACTTTCATGTCCCATGTTATATCAAATACATATAATTTCAGAGACATAGTTTTGCCATAAGATTTTCATTCTATGTGGTCGAAGACGACCTTCACATGAATTTTATAGCAACATATCACGAACACAATTGTGAGACATATATGTGCATAAAAAGAACAAAAAATAATTCAGATTTATAGTATAGGACTTTTGTTACATAATGCTTGGAATTCATTGCAAACGAATATAAGGTTACATAATCTTGATTAAAAGATCATCACGCAAAAACATTAAAAATGAAATCAAATAAGAAAAGAAGAAAACATAACTTAAAAACTTTTAAAAACAGAGGAATAGATGTTAGGAGGAAGAATATGAATAAGTTTATGAGAATTGAATTTATCATTAGTAAAATCTAAATAGATGTTTAGTTATATGGGAATTTTTCACGTAAATAAAAAGATGTTTAGTTATATGCGAATATATACTTTCGAAGTATCTTATATATTATAGCGTGAGACACTTTTATTTTGAGCATGTTATAAACTTTATAATAAAATTAATCTAGAGTTCATAACAACCATTAAAAATAGGATTAAGATAGGTTTTGTTAAAAAATTTAAATAAAAATTTTAAATAATAAGATTTAATAGCAAAAACTCTAAAATGTTGAAATTTAATTAAAAAAAATATCGGGTACAAATTTGGTTCCGGTTCCAGTTTGGATTTGGTTTTCCGGGTACATAGATTTATGACACATTATGGTATTTTTTCGGGTTTAAATATTTTTAAATAAAAATTTAAAATTAATAGAAAACTCTAAAAAGCCAAACTTAGATTCTTGATTTGGTTCCACTCGGGTTCGAATTCGAGTTTTTGGGTATATAGATTTAGAATTCATTTGGGTATTTTATCGAGTTCGGTTTTTCTAACTCAGATTGATTTTGGTTTGGGGTTTTGCCCTCTAAAACATTTAAAAAAATAATTCAAAAATATCAACACGGGTCTAACAAGCTAAATAAAAATAATTTTAAAAAGAAATCTAAATAATCAAATCTCGTGTTATAACGCGAGTATAATCCTAGTTTTAGATTATTTTGATCATATTAGGTTATATATAGTTGTTCTTTTTTTTATATATAAAAAGGAATTAATTAATTATATAGTTGAAATTCAGGATTATATTTTCTTGAAATTTAATGAAATATATAATTATTATGGATATATGTGGTATAAAAATAATTTGATTTATATTTGTATATTTGTAGGTTTTGTCATATTAATCATATATGTCTTGATTAATATATTTGAATTGAATTAAAATGTAGGTTAGTTTTATATAAATTTATCTTAAATTTTATATGTAGGGTATGTTGTACATGTGAATTTTAGCTAATAATGAGATTATTATTAAGATATGGGCCTACATAGATCAAACACAACAAAATGAAATTAATATTGTTTTATATACATCAATATAAAAAACTGTATGCTTTTAAATTTATGCAAGTGATGTTATATTAATTAGTATGTAGAATGAATATTTTGCATTCCTTAGTTTATTAATATATACATAACATATCAATGTTGATTTATATCTCCGTAAATATATGATGGAATGAATAAATTCAATGGAATATAATAATTTTTTTTAAAATATAAATAAAAACTTAATTATAAAAACATAACAAATCTTACATATTAAAACGGGAGACAATTTCATTTTGACCTATGTTATAAACTTTAGGATAAAATTAACATATGGTTCATAACAACCCTTAAAAATAGGAATAAATTACTTTTGTTGCAAATTTTTATACAAAATTCAAAATCAATAAAGATTTATTAGATAAATCTCTAAAAAACTAAAATTTAATTTACAAAAAAATCGGGTACAAAATCGGTTATAGATTTAGTTACTGTTGGGGTTTGGATTCGGTTTTTGGGTATATATATTTAGGACCTACTCTGGTATTTTTGTCGAGTTCGGTTCCTCTAATTTGGTATTTTAGTAGGTTGTTCTAAGACTTATTTGGGTTTTTCAAATTTTTGAACAGAGTTTGGTTTGGTATTGATCGAGTTCAAGGTCGTGTATTTTTATATAAAAATTCAAAATTCAAAAAGATTTAATTAAAAAAAATATAGAAATCTAAAATTTGGTTATTGATTTTGTTTTGATTCGAGTTTGGTTAGTTTTTCATATACATAGATTTAGGATACATTTGGATAATTTGCCGAGCTCGGTTCCTCTATTTCGGGTTGATATCGGTTTGGGTTTAGGACCTCTAAAACAACATCTCGAAAACAATATTCAAAACATCAACATGGGTCTAAAAAATCTAAATGAACAAAAATTGAAAAAAAACAATCAAATCTTACGCTATAGCGTGGGTATAATCCTAGTCTTACATATTAAAGCAAGAAACACTTTCATTTAAACTATGGTGTAAACTTTAGGATAAAATTTAACCTACAGTTCATAACAACCCTTAAAAATAGGTTTAAGATAGGTTTTGTTACAGATTTTTATACAAAAATTCAAAATTTTAAAAGATTTAATAGATAAATCTCTAAAAAAATCTAAATCTTAATAAAAACATATCAGTTACAAATTTGGTTATTAATTCTATTCCGGTATGGGTTTAGATTCGATTTTCTGGAAACATAGATTTACGATACATTCTAGTACTTTATCGAGTTCGGTTCACCTACTTTGGTATTTTGTTATTTTGGTTTAAGAAATATTCAGATTTTTTTTTCCATATGGAGTTTTGTACGGTATAGATCGAGTTCAGGTTCGGGTATTTTTACATTAAAAAATTAAAAAATTTTAAAAATTTAATAGAAAAACTAAAAATTGATTCTTGATTTGATTCAGGTTCGGGTTTGGATTTGTTTTTTCAAATACATAGATTTAGGACTCATTGGGGTATTTTGTCATGTTTTTTTAGGTAAGGTTCCTCTAATTTGGGTTGATTTCGATTTGGTTTTGGAGCCTTTAAAACAATATCTAGAAAACAATATTCAAAATGTCAACAAGGTTCTAAGAATTAAATGAATACGGGTTGAAAAAATAATCAAATCCCACGCTATAGCGTGGGTATAATCCTAGTTATAAAGGAAAAGATAAAACAAACGACATAAATAAAACAATGTCTAGCAAAAATTCTATTCGAATAAGTAGCTTCTATTAAGGGTGCTGTAGACTTTAAAATCTCATATGCAAATCTTGCATGCTTTAGAGATTTCAATATCATCCTCTCGATCATCATGTCTTGGTTTATGAGGATCGAGACAACTACCTTTAACATATAATTTCATCAAGTTTTTGAAAACAAATGAATTGATTGGACTCAGATAACGTTTCACATGCAGACGAAACATTTGAAGGTTATCATAAGTTTGTAACAACGTAGGCTTTAAAAATATAGAGAGTAGTTGATGACCTTTTTTACTGAGGATCCACCAAGACATGCAAGAATAATACCGTAAAATTAAATTGCATCAGTATAACCTTTTGCAGAAGCTTCTTTCAACAATTCCAAACCAGCATCTCTGTCGTTTACGTGAAAATAGCATACTATTCCCAACCTATATAAAACTTCAGGATTCTCATGATCTTGTAATTTCTAATATATTTTATAGAGATGAAAATGGGATAGATCTTTAGGATGGAATTCAACTTCTTCTAAAGAAAGTTTAGACAGATCAAGACTTTCCTCACATGATTTATGAAATTTTTTGCAAATGTATCTGAGGTTACGAACATCATTTAAAGACTTTGCGGCACAACATGATGCAATTTTGATTAAAAGATCATCTAGTAAATACATTTAAAAAGAAAACATGGTATTCAAAAGAGGATACATAGAGAGAAATAGATATTATAGGATGAAAAGAATATTTGTTGGTTTTTAAAAATATATTTAGGTGAATCAAAAAAGGATATTCTAAACAGGAAGGTGGGTTGGGATTCCGGGTTTTGGAGGAATTTAACTCAGCTCTACTCGCCAAACAATTATGGCGGTTGATCGATTTCCCTGAGTCTTTGTTCGCTAAGGTTATGAAAGNATCGATTTCCCTGAGTCTTTGTTCGCTAAGGTTATGAAAGGGAAATATCATATGAATAGGTGTCCGATTACAACAAGTTTACCGGTTAATTCTTCTTATGGATGGAGGAGTATTATTTCTGCTAGGTCTCTGGTAGATAAGGGCAAG
>OVAX01000577.1:0-13293 GCA_900406405.1 Lepidium africanum
CTTCAACAATAAAAGAAGAGCAAAAACGTGCATAAACAAGAGAAAAATGAAGAACAAAAATCAAAGAGACAATGAAAGAGAGAAAAACCTAATTGTGTGCTACCCCTTTGTGTGTTGTGTGGTCTCCTTCTTTTTACAGGTAAATGGCCTCCATTTTCTCCTTAAATTATTCTAATTGTCCCCTCCATATGACAAGAGCCAGCACTCCAAAGTGNCCCCTCCATATGACAAGACCCAGCACTCCAAAGTGGAAAGAATAAATTGAGAAGAAAAAACTCAAGTGGAAGATAAAGTCAAGATAATACGCAAGAATTAACCTATCTTCAGTATAAAAATCATATCTTCCTAACCACTTGTCCAAAGGCCTCCAAACCACCTCCAAATGAAATATAACTCCTTTGGGTATCACGTGTCCAAAATGTATTGAATTCTGTTCAGTAGAAGGCTTTCATCGAATGTCAAAGTTCTGGATAATCGTTTTTGACGAATTGTAAAAGGAGATTCTTTCTCTTGGCTTTTTCTCATTTAAGTTCTGTTAGACACATGTTTTTTAGGTGGTGATTGTCAACAATGGAGGCTTCAACAATGGAGGCTTCAACAATGGAGGCTTCAACAATGGAGGCTTTAACAATGGAGCCTTCAACAAAGGAGCCTTCAACAAAGGAGCCACAATTTGATCTCAATTTCCTAACAAGTTCAAGCTCTAAACTTCATTCCAACATAATTTATTCTTTTCAAAGCATCCAATCTCCAAGTATGGCTCCATTTCACCTAAAATGACTCAAATATGTTAACAATATGCACTTTAATCTAACTAGGACTCTTAAAAGATAAAATATGCAAAATGTTGATTAAAAATGAACAAACTAATTATAAATGATGCAAATTATGTAAAATATGAATAAAAATTAGGCTTAAGAACAGTCAAAAATCACACTTATCAACTGGTTTAATAATAATGAACCAATTTAAACCAAAAAACAATTGCAGAGAATTGCAGAACCAATTGCAGAGAATTAATGGCGTTGAAAACTTGAGGTTGCTGCCTCATCTCCCAACTTGGTCATTAGAAACTGAAATTGATCATTAGAAACTGAAATTGATCCTTTCCTAATGTCTTAGAGCATCTACAATGGGAGTCTCTCATACAAAAAAAATAAAATAAAATATTAGATAATATTATTTTATTGAGAGAGTCTTTCAATACAATATCATTATTTAATATTATTTTTTTGTTGAGAGACTCTCACTGCAGATGGTATTAGTCATAATGTCAACAATTTGTTCTGTTGTTTTGACATGTTGAAGAGTTAGTAAACCATATATCTCACAGCGACAATCTGATTCAATATGTTTTGTTCTTTTGTGAACACCAGGTTAGACGCAATATGTATTGCAGCCTTACTGTCACAAAACATTCTAGCCAGAGCAACTGTTGAAACACCAAGATCAGAAAGCAACTTACAAAACCACTTGATTTCATGGAGAGCTGCAGCCATGGCACGGTACTCGGCCTCTGCTGACGAATGCGAGACTGCGTCTTGTTTCTTTGTCTTCCAAGACACATGAGAATCCCCTAGCATCACTACATAAGCACTTAAGGAACGCCTAGTTAACGAACAAGACGCCCAGTCCAAATCACACCACACCGGCAGACTTAAATTATTGTCAGATTTAAGGAGAATACCGGATCCTGGAGAACTTTTGAGGTATCGAACAATACACAGAGCAGCAGACCAGTGAGCTTCCCTTGGTGACTGCAAAATGAGATAGAACATGCACAGAATAATTGCAATATGGTCTCGTGTTTGTTAGATAAAGAAGCCTACCCACCAAACGTCTATACTTCTTTGGGACAATGAGTAACAGACCGTCATCTTCTGCTAATTTATGGTTTTGCTCCAGAGGTGTTGTGACTGGTCTTGAACCTAAAAAACCAGAGTCTTCGATTATATCAAGAGCATAGCAACGTTGAGACACGAAAATACCTTTCTTCCTTCTGCTTACTTCGATTCCCAAAAAGTATTTTAACTTTCCTAAATCTTTCATAGAGAAGCACTTGTGTAAATAGTCCTTGAACCTTTGATCAAAATTATCATCATTGCCACATATGACTAGACCATCCACGTACACCAACACTCGTATCTCCTTCTCATTCTTGGTATATGAAAAGAAGGAGTAATCTTCATAAGACTGATTGAAGCCGAATCGAAGCAAAGCATCTAGAAGCTTCTTAAACCAACAGCGAGGTGATTGTTTCAAACCATACAAAGACATCCGTAATCTACAAACTTTGTTAGGATGAGAATGACAAAAACCAAAAGGAAGTTTCATATACACCTCCTCTTCTAAGTCACCGTGGAGAAAAGCATTGTTGACGTCCATCTGATACACATTCCAACCCTTTGCAGCGACAAGACGAAGTAAAGATCGGACCGTTGTCATTTTAACAACAGGTGCAAAAGTCTCAGAATAATCTTCACCCTCGACTTGATCGTTTCCCATCACCACTAGACGAGCTTTATACCGTTCAATCGTACCATCGTAGTTGTACTTTGTCTTATAAACCCATTGTGATCCCAATGCGGTCCTATTTGGAGGAAAATCAACAATATCCCATGTGTGTTAATATTCTAGTGCAACAATCTCATTAGTCATCGCATTATTCCATACTTTAATACGAACAACTTCGCCAAAATGCTTTGGCTCATGAGCTTCAATCAGTTTACTTAAGAATGCCTTGTGACTCACAGAGAACTTGTCATCAGATAAAATAGTGGTCAAAGGATATAGAGACTTGTACATAATCCTTCAACCTAATTGAGGGTTGAGGAATACGGGATGACCTCCGAGTTGGACGACTTGATGCCGCAGGAGTGTTATTAGCTTCAGTAGGAGGCTATGTCAAAGGAGAATTTGCAGGACTCGTTGTACCTGCAACATTAGAATCAGATAGACTAGCTTCTGCAACATTAGAATCATTGCCAAGAATAGCGGAAGAAGACTGTTCAGTAGAAACAAAAGAGTTAGAGTTAAGAGTAGAGGAACTAGGAACAGAAGAAAGAGAAGACGACTGCGAATCAGCAGTAGGGTATAATGTGTTTTTGTTAACTAAAGAACTCCCCCTGTCACCTGCAGTATCATAAGGCAACTAATCATCATCTACAAACTCTTGATAAATCTGAGTGAAAGAAGGAAGAAAAGAACCATCTTTAAAAGGAAAGACATAGTCACAGAATATAACATCACGAGAAACGAAAAACTCATTGGTTTTTGCATCATAAACCTTCCAACCCGTCTTACCAAAGGGATAACCCACAGAAACACACATTCGACTACGAGCCCCAAATTTATCTGTTTACTTTTGCTTGTTATCTACAAAGCAAGTTGAACTGAATACACGAATAGACGATGGAGCAAGGTTAATAAGATGGGCAGCTGTCAAAATAGCCTCACCCCAAAAACTGATTGGCAAGGAAGCTTGGAAAAGAATAGCACGAGCAATATTGAGGATGTGCCTATATTTACGCTCCACATAGCCATTTTTCTGAGGAGTGTACACACATGAGGTCTGGTGAATCACTCCTTTTTGCTTGAAAAACTCATATAAACACATGAACTCCATGCCATTATCACTCCTGACTGTTTGAACAGTTTTGCCAAATTGAGTTTCTATATAACTAAAAAACTCTTGGACAATATGTTTAACTTCGGACTTCGTCAACAGTAAATGAGTCCAGACTGCACGAGAGAAATCGTCTACAACTGTTAGAAAGCAAACTGCACCACAAGATGATGGAGTCTTATAAGGACCCCAAACATCCAAATGAATTAAAGAAAAAGGAGAATCTGCTTTATTGATATTGTCTGGAAACTTTAGTCTAGTTTGTTTAGCTCTAAAACACACATCACAAGGAATAGACTTGAGATCACCAGAAATCTTAGGTAAAAAAGGTAAACTAGAAAGACAGGAGACAAACGGATGTCCAAATCTCATATGCCAAAGAGAGTGGTCTTGAGTTGTTGTACAGGAATGAACTTGTGCATCTTCGAAGACAAAATAATACACTTTATCTTGTTCTCATCCTCTACCAATTGTCTTCATCAACAAAAGGTCATGTAGAATGCACATAGTGTTAGTAAACAAACCAACACAATTATTTTCTAATAAAAGTCTAGAAACTGAGATAAGAGAACATTTCAAAGAAGAAACATAAAGAACATTTGTCAAAAAAAAAGTAAAAGAAAGAGCAAGAGATCCAATATGCATTGAAACAGTTTTACTTCCATTAGCGAAACCAATTGATCAAGGAGGAATAGAGTGAACATTGTGCAAGAAAGAAAGGTCTCCTGTCATGTGATGTAATGCTCCAGTATCTAAAATTACATCTCTGAGACCTTTCTTACCCGCAAGCTTGTTCGTATCTGAAGGAGCAGAAGCATTGTTCTTCTTAACATCAAGTAAGTTATGTAGCATTGTCCATTGTTCTCGAGTAAGCTCTGGAAATACTGATCCATTTGCATGTGTTGCAGTTGCATTACGAGCAGTAGCCATCTGAGGTTTCTTGTCGTGATTCTGAAACTGAGTTTTCTCTCTTCCATTAGTCTTATTACGATCTTGCTTATCATTACGCTATACCCACCAATCAGGAAAACCAACTATGTGCCAACAACTTTTCTTTTCATGTCCAGATCTTCCACAATGAGTACAACTAGTGACTGGAGCACTTCCTAGAATAGAGCTTTCATAGATTTAAGATTACCTCTAGCAAGAAATCCTACAGCATTTTGCTGAAATTCTCTATCCTGAGTTGAGATTAACCTTCTTTCTTCTTTTATAACACGAGAATAAGCTTCAGTGAGAGAGGTTAAAGGATCAAGACCAATGATTGTTGTACACAGTCCTCCATATTTACTGTCATCGAAACCCATTATGAATTAATGCAGTTTTTCCTCTTCTCTGTCTTTCGAGATTGACTTTGCAGCTCCACAGGTATAATTAGGCAAAGGACAATACATTTGTAGCTCTTCCCACAGAGAACAAAGCTTTCCATAGTACTCGATCACAGACCTTCCATTTTGTCTGCAAGAAGCCAATTTTTCTTTAATCTGATGTACATGAATCGTGTTTCCAACAAAGAATCGTTCCTTGAGTTCAGTCCAGAGTTGATGAGCATCAGAGATAAAAGTAACTGTTGATTTCACCTTTGGCTCAATGGAAGCACGAATCCAACCTACAATCATAGAGTTTACAGTCTGCCAATTCTCGTAATCTGGCTCATTTTCTGCAGGTTTCTTCAAAGATCTGTTGATGAATCCGAGTTTTCTCTATGCTTGAAGAGCATTCATCAACTCAATGGACCACTCATTGTAATTATCACCGTTCAACAAAATTGGTGAAATAAAAGCCCATGGATTATCGGAACTAGAAAGAAGATACGGTGACATTGTCACTTGAGCTGGTACAACTTTTGTATTAGCTTCGTCTGGATTTGCCATTAACAACGAAAGAAGAGAAGATCACAAGAGAAAAGAGAAATTCAAGCGGAGAAAATCTTCAACTGTAGATGAATTCTAACGAACGTAAACAGAAAAGAACAAGATCGCAGAAACAAAATCGGAGATAAGAAGGAAACGGAGACGAAGAACGAGATCAAAAAACAGAAACAATCGGAGGAAGAAATCAACCGGAGAAGAACCACCGGTGAATCATAACAGAAACAAGAAAAGGTCGCAGAAAATTCTGCTCTGATACCAAGAAATTTTTTATGCAAATCGAACTGTCTTTCTCATTGACATCTCGATCTCTTTTAAAGATCCATTACAATCAGTTTCAGTCTGTTAAACCATACCAACTTAACCAAGATTACATCAATTAAAATAGAACCTGGTTTAATAATAATGAACCAATTTAAACCAAAAAACAATTGCAGAGAATTGCAGAACCAATTGCTGAGAATTAATTGCGTTGAGAACTTGAGCTTGCTGCCTCGTCTTTGCTCTGCATCTTCACTCAATAGGAGGACATGCGATACAAGGTGCTCACTATCAGTCTGAAAAGTTTAACAAAATTATGTAAGCCTAGTAAGAGTTGTTGGAATTTTGATATGTTAATACAAGAGAAGAGAATGACGATAAAATAAAAAGAAAAACAAAACAGAAACTCTTTAATTATCTGAAACTTGTTTAGTTTTACATGAAATATTAATTAATTTATATAGAAAGTGAAACAATACAAATGAAGAGTTGTGTCTCTTCAATTTGTGACCTTTAGACCAAAGAACACAACATTTGACGGTAAGTCTCAACGTTGCGACTATTGGTACATACTTACTTAATACAAACCAATACATCTAACTATACTAAATACTTACGACATTAGAAACTCAATTATACATCAACACTCCCACTTAATTGAGTTTCTATCTACATTCAAACTACTTCCTTGTTCAACTGCCATGTCTCTAACCACCTTTCAGTGATTGCATCCTTTTGGTGCTTGCACCCTTTCTTCATACCACTAAAATGGTACCCATCATTCGTACTGGTTTGTTTGTAACTGTTTTTTTTTCTTAGGCCTTGCTTAGCATAGGACGTGGGTAATCCTTCCTCTTTCTCTTTGGGGTTGCATTTGAAATTCTATCTGATCCAACCGTAAATGCTTTGGCATTCCTTGTGGTTGTAATTTTTTGATTCTTAATTCTTCTCTTTCGAATTCGCGACAGATCTGATATCCTCTACGAAAACAGTTATAACTTTTGAACCGTATCTCTAATTCCAAATCTGAAACCTGTTCTGAGGTCTTTCCAATAGTAGATATATCGATGCTTAGTTCATCCGTAGTAGACGGTAATCCACAATTAAATATGGCGGTCCAAATCTGACTTTCCACCACTTCATCTCAAACTTACTTCTGTCTTCCTTTTGGTGTTCTCTTGATCACCAAGTTTTTGCGTGAACCTCTTCATGTCTTCTTCGGTTATCTCTTTAACTGATAAGTGCTCCATTTTTTCAGATGTAAGCATCCTCCTTTTGTACATGGAGTCCTTTTTTTATCACCATAACGTCTCTATGACGTCCTTTTGCGTGAACCGCTTCACGTCTTCTTTGATTATCTCTTCAACCGACAAGTGCTCCATTTTTCTCTGAGGTAAGCCCCTCTTTTTGTGCATGGTGTCGATCACCATAACGTCTCCTTGACGTCTTTTTGTGTGAACCACTTCATGCCTTCTTCGGGTATCTCTTCAACCCGGCACCAAAAAAATATCTCTTTGATGATCTTCCCTCCTTGGCTTGTCATCACTTGGATATTTTCTTCTCTTGGTGTCTTCCTTGAACAAAGTGTCAGAATTTTCTTTCCACAACTCCAAATACACATCCTTTATCTCCATTTCCTTTTAAGAAGATTTCCTATTTTCTTCACCCCTTGAGAGCCTTCCTCTTAAAGGTACAACATGTGAATGTGTCATGCTCAGATTGATGGTGCTCTCTCTTGTCACCATCTCTTCTTCTTCTTCTTCCTTTTGCTTTTTCATCTCCATTTTTCTCTTATTCTCTCAGCGAATTTCTTCTCTCTCTTTTTTTTTATAGTTATTGAACAGGCCTCAAGACCAATAAAGCTCTGATACCATGTTTGAATTTTGATATGTTAATACAAGAGAAGAGAATGACGACAAAGTAAAAAGAAGAACAAAACAGAAACTCTTTAATTATCTGAAACTTGTTGAGTTTTACAACAAATATAAATTGGTTTATATAGAAAGTGAAACAATACAAATGAAGAATTGTGTCTCTTCAATATGTGACTTTTGGACCAAAGAACACAACACTTGACAGCAAGTCTCAACGTTGCTATTGTTGGTACATACTAACTTAATACAAACCAATACATCTAACTATACTAAATACTTATGACATTAGAAACTCAATTATAAATCAACAAGAGTTTCTTTAACTTGGCAGTTGTGGCCATTTGTTTCGTGGTCACCAACGACCATGATCAAAATTTGTTTTTTATTTTATTTGTTTGATGGTCGTTGCATATCACTGAACAAATAGCAACATAAAATTTCCATCGCTGGTTGTCGGCGACTAGTCGGTTAACCAACAACCACGAAACAAACAAGTTTTGGTCGCAATCGATAATCGCGGTTGCCAGCAACCAGTCTGTCTCTTAGGTTATTATCTTTTTCTTTTTGGAATACAATGATGTCTTAATGATTATCTTCGCAGGTATGGTTCAGTAGGATCGATGAGTACTTTTTAAAATCAGGTTTTGTGCGAAGCCCTAGTGAAGCCACATTTTATATCGAAGAGATGAACGGATCTATTTATGTTAATGATCTCTTGGTAACAGGAAGCAATGATTCATGTCTGAAATACTCAAAAGAATTTTAAATGACAGATTTGGGTTTAATGACATATTTCCTTGAAATGAAAGTTTAGCAATGCTGATGAGATCTTTATTCATCAAAAAGAAAAAAAAGATTCAGAAATACTGAGGAAGTTTCAAATGGAAGACTGCAAAAGTAAGAACCCAATGAATGTAAAAGAGAAGCTTGTCAAAGAGGATGGAACTGCAAAAATTGATGAAAGGCAGTACATAAGTCTAATTGGATGCTTGATGTATATCTAACATCAATTAACAAGAACAGACGTCATGTTTTCTGTAAGTCTGCTATCACGATCTATGCATTGCTTTACGCTGCTAAGAGAATAGTAGATATGTCAAGGGAACAATGCAGTATGGTGTTAAGGTGCAAAGTATTCAATTAAGTTATGTGGGTATTCTGCTAGGGATTGGGCAGGTTCAGAGGACAATATGAAAGCAGATTTTGTTTTGGTTTTGGTTCCGGGATGTTATCTAAATGTTTTCCAATAGATAATTCATAATTTAATTTAAGAGATATAATGTCAATGATTTGGCCAAGAAATAGGCGGCCCAGTTGGTTTGCCTCTAATTTAACTAGGCATGAGGTAGTGGGTTCAAATCCCATCTTGCTCCATTTGGAGAACTTAAACTATGGATCGGGTCTTGTTGTCGATCCAATGGTTACTTGTTGACAAAAAAAGAATGTCAATGATTTGACATATATATGTAAATTTCTTGGATATATACTAATCATTGTTTTTTTAAAAATACCGATATTTTAGCGCGAAATTTTTTGTTAACAACCTTTTTTATATAGATTATTAGATTTTTGCTAATTAATTCATAATTTAGTATGCTTATTCGTTAAAATATTTAGTATTTTATGTATTCGATTTGTATTTAGATATGATTAGTTGTTTAATGTTTCTTTATATATATATATATATATGTGTATTATATACATTTTCTTATATTTTATATATATTTTGAAAATACATATGAAATAAAATAAAAATTTTGTATCATTAAATATTATGTAAATAATAAGATACTTTTTTAAAAAAAACAATATAAAAACTTACTCAACATTCCAAAAGGTAATAGTAATTCGTTTAGTTGGTTTTCTATTCACTTTAGAAATTTCAGTATAACTAACACTAATCAACGGTCTAATAATATCTATAAAACAAATAAATAAGTTATGAAATTATTTAATAAATCACAAAAAAATAATAAACATTTTTCTTAAAAAAACTATTTACCTATAAGATAAATATTCTTAAGACACCCATTAAGTAATTCACGGTAATCAACAAATTTTAATCTCATAAGTGCATCTAGTAGAGAATCAGTTTATTTAATCAGTTATTTTCCTATTATCTTTAAAATATATATTGATTAGGAATATTTTCTTGTATGATATATCCTAAATATATGGAATTAGTTCAGATAAGTTGTTAAGATAATCTATTAATTCATTATTTTAAATATCTCTATAAGATATAAAAAAATGGTATCATGTTTAAAAAACCAATAGATTAGTTGATTGATTATTGATTTTTTAAGTTTGAAATAATCAATTATTAGTACACAAAAACATAACCGTCCACTTTGTTTTGTTTATATAACCAATAGATTAGTCCATTATCTAGAATAGTCTATTAAACAAATATCAATTCCATGCGTGTTAATTAATTGTTTTTATTAAATGTAAAGATAACAATAGATACAAATATTGTGTGACAAATATTTCTTAGTAACAATATAACCTAGTCCAAAACAGACAAAATAACTCAGATGTTTAGGTTAATGCTGTACTTTTATTATATATAGAGATATTAAACCGCGCTTCATAGTTATCTAATCGAAAGGTGACTTGATTAATATATATATGTTAATCTATTTCAAGATTACAAGAGAAAAACATCAAAACCAGAGATTTAAGAATCAAATAGTAATATTAGAGACAGGAATCTCTGTTGGTTTTGTATCTAAAAGAAAAGATTTGACAAGTTTAAGAAACGTTTTAGGTCTCTCGAAGTTAAAGATATGGCCAGTTCTTTTGATGATAACAAGTCTCGCATTATCTCCTAAATGCTTCTCAAGTCTCTTCCCCATCTCCAATGGAAACACTTGATCATGCTCACCCCATACTATTAATGTTGGCTATATTCATTAATCAAATCAAAAACTCATTAATTACATTTATAAGAGAGTGATTTATAACAAAATTTGAAAAAGTATATAATACCTGTTTGAGCTTTGGAATCTCTGAGATTATTCTGTCTTTTGGTATGGCTTTGATCATATCCCTCTTCTCTTGCATATTATCTTTAGTCAATGCCTGTTTCGTTTTTTTACCAAGTAAGAATTTTTACCAAAATATTCAAGAGAAACGAATCTAGTAAAATTTACATTTTCTTTCGATATCGAGAATAATCCTGGTTAAATTTTTGATACCATTATTTAGTCATGGTCATAAATATTGGAACCGAAAAATTAAACTGAATTGTACGAACCAAAAATAGGTATTCGATTTGGTATCAATTCCTGGTAAACAATCTAACCAGTACATTGACACCTTTAATTTTCAGTTCGGTTTAGTTAGAAAACTGTAAACTAAAATAACCAAATAGAAACTAATGTTTAATAATTAATTAATCATACAGTATTACTAATAATCTTAGTATGATATTTTTGGTTACAATAACCATTTCGAACCAAGCCGATTGGTTACTTCTGGCCATATTTTCCAAGTGTTTGCATGTAATTAGTTATTTCTTATTACAAGTAATAACAGATTTTTTTTTATGTTTGGCTACTTTTGGTCATAAGTGACATTTCATAACGAAACTAATTGAAAACCAAAATTATTTTGAATTTAATTTAGTTTCTACTTCAAATATTCATTTGAAACCGAAACCAAACATAATCGAATTTTATTATGTAACTATATGGTATAATAGTTTTTAAAACCAATATAACCAACTCAAACCGAATAAAATACCGAAGGCTCATGACTACCGTTACTTGAACAACCTAACAAATTTTATACTGTAAAAGATCTAAAAGTAAAGTTCTCTAGATAGATCTAGTGAACCCGGAAGGCCATAAAACAAAAACTAACCAGACAATATGTCTTTTGACTATAAAGTGGACAATTTAGTACATTATCTTCAGACAAACAGTTAGAATCTTTGATGCTCAAATCTATTCACCAAGTACTAATGTTCAACTTTTTATATTCTGCACTAACTAAATTTTCATCCTTTAAAAACCCTTTATCTTATTTTCCTTTTTTGGAATCACATAAGTCTAAATAACATTAAAATACGTGTCGAATTATGATTTGTTTGAAAAAGTAAAAAAAAAACTAAAGGAAAGAAAGTAGCTCACATGTTCGATGAAATCATGTAGGAGACAGGTAGGAACCAATCTCGCTATCGCCGGTTTGTAAAAGATATAACCCATAAGTTCTCGGAGCTTCTTCACTGATTCCGGTACCAAAATCTTCGAAGCTTCATCAAGATCAGAGACTTTGAAAACTCCTTCTTTTAAATCTTTCTCCTCCACACATACGGCGGCGCAACAAATCACGACTCTCTCCACGGCGTCTCCGAACATAGCAGCCATTTGGTAACCAACAAATCCACCGTAACTAAGTCCAATGAGGCTAAAACGTTTTACTGATTGAGCTTCTAAGGCCCGCATGAGTGTTTGGGCTTGAAAGATATCGGATCTTTCGGGTCGGGTAGTGGAGGATCCACCGAAGAAGACTAGGTCCGGGATAAAGAGATTGAAATGAGGTGAGAGACGTCTAGCAACGTCGTACCATTGCCAAATGGCAGTAGCTCCAAGGCCGTGAATGAGGAGAAGATTCGGTTTTGGTTTGGATTCGGGTCGAGTTTTGGATACCCAAAAATTGACTATGGTTCCATCTTTTAAATCAATGGTTACGGGTCGTAGACCGGATCTTTTGAACCCGGATTTGTAAGTTCTTTCTATAGCTTCAGATAAACTGAAGCAACCTGTCATTACAAAAGAAAATTTGAAGATCTAAAGAAAGAAAAAGATTTGAGCAGAAGATACTATGTTGTCTTTTTTTTGGAGGGTTTAATATTGTGATGATGTGTTTGGTCCTTAGGTATTGGTTGGGAGATAATTTAATACGTATCAACCCAAATTTATTTATATTAAAATGATGGAGACACGCAATTGAAAGATGTGTTCAATATTTGGAGTCTACGGAATTTTAAATTTTTGTCTAGAAGGAAACAAATAGTGTATTGCATGTTCGCATAATATTATTTGTAAAAAAAAAAAAATACTTTAGCCAACCCTATTGATGTAGTGATAAAGAAAAAAACTTTAGACAACGGTAATACATTTTCTGAGTTTAAACCTCTTTCACTTGTTGACAAAAAAAAAAAAACCTCTTTCACTTCACTGTATACGATATTTAAGGGATTCAATCTGAGTCTCCTAGTTACTGCATGTAGCCAAATTTATGACATCAATTGTATGCCATCTGAATTCGAATAGTTGGGTTATGGAAAAAAATATTTATTACTAATCCATTTTTATATCTAATTATGTTTAAAATATATCTTGGGAAAAGAGACACGTGTGCAAAAATGAATTCAACAGTTGGAATCTACGAAATTTTAATTTTTGTCTAGAAGGAAATGAATTGTGTTTTGCATGTTTACATAAAGTTATTTATAAAATTAAGAAAAAAAAAGGTACTTGTACTAGAGTTTATTTTTATATCTAATTTTGTGCAAATTATATCTTGGGTAAAAAAGACATTGAATTTGTGTCCAAAAAAGAGTTGCGGCACTTAATAAATAGGCTTCATAGATAGAGTTGCGGTACAATCAAATCATATTAATTTCGGTATATACAAAAAAAAAAAAAAAAAA